>JASAMX010007176.1:0-21732 GCA_030248175.1 Microlaimidae sp. YZB2_3
AGGATCGTATGTTGTAAGCACAGAAGGGAATGACTGTAGTCCGCAGAAATGGGGCTATGGGTGAATAGAGCCCTCAAATGAGGTCAAAGGGCAGAACAGCAGCAACGGGTCCTTTCAGGACGACTTGAAAGGGGCTGAATACCCCCCACCCTCAGGAGAAAATTTTAAATTTAAAACTGTAAAACACCAAGACAAGCCAGAACACATACCGCAAAACACTTGATTTAACTAGCATATGAATTTCAGATAAAATTAGGGTTTTTAATTAAAAAATAAATGTAAAGCCTCATGGCGTGTAAAAATGACAGTGGATATAAACAATCATATTTCAACTACAAATGTTTTATTAAATAAGTCAAACTACAACATGATGTTTTTCTTGATTTTATAGATTTATCAAGTTTTATTGTAATTTTTTAGCGAAAAGAGCTATACTTATTTAAAAACAAAAATCTCTGAATACTAACAATAAAAGTCATATACCTTTTGTATAATTAAATTTAAATATAAAAGGCGTTTTGTAAAAAATGTAATATTGAAGACTGACATTTTTAATATTTATTATCAATTTAGTTTAGTCAAATTAAATTTAGGATAAATGTTTATGTTTAGAGCAATTTAAACTAATTTTTGTATATAAAATTATGCTTTAAAATAGAAAAATAACCATTTTTATGTAAGAAAAAAAATTAAATAGAAATAGAATAAAAAAATTAGAATAAATACTTGTATGTTCTAATGATATTTATATAATTAGCATTTTTACGTATTTTTACCAGCATTTCAACATGTCACATGAAACAAAATCGTTGTGATTATGAATTTTTATTATTTAAACTTCCCAGGGTGAAATTAAGTATATTATAAAACCTTTTTTTAGCTTTTTTCACAAAAATGATTTTGAATATAAAATAAACATTAAAAGAGCATTGTCACATATCAAATTCTTATAACGCCTTGAATAAATTACTCTTAATACAAAACCTTTAATCTACCTCGACCAATTCGACAACATTTAAAAATTTCAATTTAATCGGCTCAGTAACAAAAAAGTTATATGATCCTGCGTTATAGGTATTTAAATTGTGACAGTATGTTCTCTTAAGTAATTATATCTCGCGAACGAAGCCACCAATTTTTGTAGAAAGTGTGTAAAAACTAAAAAACAAATATTTTCACACATCGATGTAATTCTTTTATGGAATGGACCCTTTTGATTAATTGTAAAAATATTACCTTGTGCTCTGAAATCTTGTAACAATTTTTCGTGGAAATATTTAACAAAGCCAAAAATAAAGCTTTTTATAGGGCGTTTTTTTACTAAGCAAATTTTAGTGCAAAAATATATAAAAAACCAACGTACTTCTATGTTCATTTTGAAACCTTGATTGAAAATTTTTATAAAGTCTTTGTCAAGATATTAGTGTTTTAGTGAAAATACCCTGCGACTTTTACCTTAAAACGGTGGGCAAATTTTTGGCATATAAAAAAAATACTGAATTTAAGTCTCTTATGTAAACTTTTATTTAAATGGAAAAGTGTCAATTTTAAAATTTTAAAATGGTTATTTCCATAGAGTCTTCAACAAAAAACACAAAAAATATGATTTTATTAAATACCTGTACTGTTTATTGAACGGTTTTTCGCTTTCCATATTTCACAAACAATGGGGTAACAATCTAAGGGTTTTTTTGAAGAAAACACTAATATTTAGGGAAATCATTTGATAAAATCAAAATAAATCAGGATGTAAAAAAAAATAAAAACATGACGCCTGTTTTTTTATGTTTTCATAACAAAACTTTTTGCAGTGAAGAAGGCATTGTTCCAGGATAAAATGATTAAAAAGTCCCTATTTTGGCCTTTTTTAAATGGTCTAAAGGTAAAAAACTGTTACAAGGTTTGGAACGCAGAATAAAGTTTGGCCAAAAAATAGTCGAAATCGAAGAGAAAAATTTTTACTGCATTTTTAAGTGTTTATTCTAACACACATTCTTTTTATAGAAAATTTAGTTTTTTTAAATCAAAGTGCTAAACCAAAAGATAAAACCATGGGTAAAATATTATGCAATTTATCAAAAAATCTTTAAGTCCTGTATAAAGAGTAGAGTCCATATAAGCCATTAAATAAAATGCCTTTTGAATAATTTTAAAAATGACACCTTTCTTTGAGTTATGTCATCATAATGACCTATTTTTAATTAATTCGCGTGAATTTAAATAGATATTTATTTACGTGAATTTAGGTAAATTGAATTGTTCTATTATTAAATTAAAACACTCTTTATTATAACTGGCATGAATTAACAGAAGAATATGACTTTAAAATAAAAATGTCATTTAAATGGACTGAAATAATGTTGTTATAATCGCATATTATAACAAGGCTTTTTATTCAGGATTTAAACATCTTTTGGTAAAGTATAATATATTTTTTAATTTTTATTGTCAAGCTCACAATTAAGCTAATTAGCCTGGGCTAATTATGAGCTTGAGCTTGAGCCTTAGATTTATTGTGAGCTTGAGCTTGAGCTTAGTACTCACAATTAAATCTATGTGAGTACCAATTGGTATTGAACATTTGTGAGCAGCTCAATGCATCTCTATTAGCGCACTTATCGATTTTCAAAAAAAGTTTATTTTAAGTCTGTTTTATCGTAGCTGGAATGGTTGAGTTGAATCTTATTTTTTGTTTCATTATTTTTCTTTTAATTTAACATGAGTACCCCACAAAAAAAATAGTCGTTTATTTTTGTTATTGGTTTTTGGAATTTACTTGCATTTTTACACCATAACAATTAAATAGTTTAGGATTCCAATTTCTTTTTTGTTTAAACGGAAAAGGTGTGAAAATTTTATTTTGCTGAAAATTATGGTATGACCCTAAATAATTAGGACCCTCGTAGTAAAATCAATTTTCTTAAAACAACAACTGTTCCGTGCTTCCTTATATGATTTTTCTTTAAATTAAGACTATTCGCATTTTATTTACTGCACAAGTAAATCCTAATCTTAAAAAGCAAGTATAAGGTAAGTATTTACTTATTTTCACAAAACTAACACTAAACGAATTAGTTTTAAATTTGTCATTATTATTTAGCTCATATTTCAACAGGAATAGCATTTAAAATTTTTTTAGGGTAGTTTTCTATTGTTATGGTGTACCAAATGCGATAAGTATAATTTCCAAAAAACGCGGACAGCAGATTTTTTTGATTTTTCTTTATAAAAAATTGTCAATCTTATTTTTTGTTTTATTATTTTTATTTTAATTTAACATGAGTACCCCACCAAAAAATAGTTGTTTGTTTTTGTTATTGGTTTTCGGAATTTATACTTGCATTTGGTACTCCATAACAATTAAGTAGTTTAGCATTCCAATTTATTTTTTGTTCAAACGGAAAAGGTGTGAAAAGTTTATTTTTCTGAAAATTATGTATAACCCTAAATAGTTTTTTATTGGTATGGTGTACAAAATGGGATAAGTATAATTTCCAAAACACAAAAACAAAAAAACGACTATTTTTTGATGGGCTACTCATGTTAAATTAGGAGAAAAATAATAAAACAAAAATAAGATTGATAATTTTTTGTAAAGAAAAAGAATTTAAAATATCTACCCTCCGCGGGATTCGAACCCGTCACTTGTTCAGTGGTAGGCCGGATCTATACCACAGGTACGTTGACAGTCGCATAAAACAAACTTATAAATAATTTTTTTTTGAAAATCGATGAGTGCGCTAATAAGAGCGCCCTTATTAGGGCCATGGTGTGCTAATAAGGGTGCACCCAAATAAGAGCTATTACACACCCTAATAAGGGCCCGCCTTTCAGAAATGGCCCTAATTATCACATCCGAGTGTGGACGCTATTTTTTTAGGATTTAATTAATTACGCTATTTTTTTAATTTAATTCAAAAAAGTGGTAGACTAGCCTTGAAAAAGGCTCTAAGAATAGAGCAGAAAAAAGGGGCGATTTTTCCTCGGGCGTATGTTTAGACAGAAAAGATGTGGACTAGACTGAGATGGACATTATGTGGACTATAGAAAATTTGCATTTGGTTTGGGCAGCTGCTCACTAAATAAAAATTTTTACCATATGATAATGATTTGTTTATACATTGATCTAATCACACAGCACTGTTGCATTTTTTTTAGTTTGATGAAATGTCAATTAAAAAAATTATACTCACAGCAATCTTTGACAAGCGCGAAATCGCCACTTTTTCAAATTTATAGTTGTTTCTTACACATACAAATATAACCTTCAAATTGAAAAAGTGGCGATTTCGCGCTTGTCAAAGATTGCTGTGAGTATAATTTTTTAATTGACATTTCATCAAACTAAAAAAAATGCAACAGTGCTGTGTGATTAGATCAATGTATAAACAAATCATTATCATATGGTATAAATTTTTATTTAGTGAGCAGCTGCCCAAACCAAATGCAAATTTTCTATAGTCCACATAATGTCCATCTCAGTCTAGTCCACATCTTTTCTGTCTAAACATACGCCCGGGGAAAAATCGCCCCTTTTTCCTGCTCTATTCTTAGAGCATTTTTCAAGGCTAGTAATAATAATAGAAGATGATCAACATGAATTACAAAATTTACTCACGTTCTCTAAGTATAGTTGGAGCGGTGCGGTGGGTTAAATTGCAGTGTGGCACCCCGCACCACCGATGATTACCGGCGCGTGGCGCTCCCGCGCCACCGACGATTATTTTTATTTTTTAATACATAAAACTTTGAATTAATTTTGTCATCAGTAATACAAGAATTAAAAAAAAGTACTCTGTTGTTTTCGCCGTTTTCCGCGCGGTTGAAGCAGATGGCGCTGAGAACTGGTTCCGTTTCTGCCACCAATTAAAACCGGTCTGCTTTTTTTGTGCGGTTTCTATGAGGGGATGTTGGTTGTCTGCTCTGTATGCTCTGTACAATCCTTATTGTTGCAAAAAGGCTGTTATTGTGCGGTTGGGATTTTTTATTTGTCTATTTTTCAAAATTTTTATTTTGATCAATAAATCGATAACAAGGACCTAAATGAAAAAAATGCTTGCTAAGAAAATTGCGTAATTCCTTCTTCTTTCTAATGAGCCCATGTTTATTTTTGATCAATTAGTAACGAATGAGGAATATCGCTTTTAAGGATGGAGCGTTGGAATAATAATAATAATAATAATAATAATAATAATAAGAAGAAGAAGGTTCTGAATTTCAAAATTTACCCACGTTCTCTAATAATGGTTGGCGCGGCGCCACGGGGCTAAATCGCCCCGTGGCGCTCCCGCGCCACCCATGATATTAACCAATTTTAGCCCCTAAAAAATTTGCATTTTGGTTACAAATTAAGTAATTTGATAAATAATTATTAAAATACAGTTTTTAATATTTGTTATTAATCCACTATAGTGAAAAATTTTAAATGTTTTTGTTGTTAAATAGTCGATTCAATACTGCAAATATCGCGGTCAGCTGGATTTTATTTGCCTACAATTGTATACACGCCTAAAAGTGATATTGTTAGAGTAGCTGATCATGCGAGAAATTTAGTTTTAACACTGAAACCTGGTGTTTTTTTTATTATTAGGAAATTACTTTCCCTGTTTTAACTTAATTAGGTCCATTTATTGACGCGTCGTAGTTAAACCGCTCATCATGTAAGTATATCCGGCACCCACCACGATATTTACTGTAATTAAATGGTGATGTGCGGTTTTTTTTTATTATTATCACGTAGGATGCCAGATATACTTACAATTTAAATGAAAAAATGAGCGGTTTACCTACGATATGTTTATATTATGTTTTAATTAGTTGCTCATAAACTTTGCATATCTGTGCGTAGGAATGTTTTACTAATCTTAATCCATCTTAGTTGTACATCTTAGTTCAAATTTGAATTATTAGTTTTTTGTTAAAAAAATTTTTTTAGTGCGTATTTCAATTATGATAAGGGCAATGTACTTAACTATTTTTTTGGTGAATCCTTTTACTGTAATTACAAGTTTTAACATTGAAGTAAAACTTAACCAGGCAGAAAAACGTAAAATTCTATCTGAGGTAAGTCATTTCTAACTTTGTAAAATTCTATCTGCGGTAAGCCCGAATTGTAATCGGGCCGAAATTTAGACAGACCGGCCCGGCGCGGCCCAGCCCCCAATTTTTTTGATTTGGCCTGCTCGCAGGCTGTATTTTAAATTTTTTACACTGTTTTGTTATTTTAAAAAATGTATTTAACTATTTTTTGGGAATTTTTTGTCTGTACAATTTTTTGTCTGACTACAAGTTTTAACCTTGAACTGAGACTTAACAAGGCGCAGAAAAACGTAAAATTATATTTGATGTAAGTCATTTCCAACTTAAAGCCCAAGTTGTAATCGGGGCTTGGTTTGAACAGTCCAGCCCAGCCTGGTTGCAGGATGCATTTAAATTTTTTTCATACTGTGTTATTCCAAAAATATGCGGTCTGCGGCCCAAGCAAGTCTTTTTAAAAATCCCGCCAAATATGTCTAAAAATAACGCCTCGGCCTGGGGCCTATTTCATAAATACGTTTGTAAATTTTCATTTTACAAATCTCCGCCTATTTTTTGTAAATTACATGATAGAGGATATACGACACGGCGAATATTGATCGGGCAGCGTGGATAAGATGACGTGGCTGCAAGTAATCGGCGCAGAGCAGTGCGCGGAGATGCTCCCCTGGATTACAAGTCAAAAAACCTTTATCACGTATTTTACAAAAAATAGGCGGAGATTTGTAAAATGAGAATTTACAAAGGTTTTTATGAAACAGGCCCCTGGTCTGCTTATAACTCAGCTGTAAGTTGGTTTAAGGTCCCCAAATGTCAAATAATTTCTTTATGTCATATAAATGTAGTACTGAGGGTACAAAGTAATTAGTTTTCCATGTTATCTATGGCAGTTGGTTATAAAATACTATTGTGCAAAGTTGTTATAATAACAATAAGAATTATGCACAAGCTTGGATTGTTAATACCCACGCCGTTTGTTTATTTTAAAATATCTTACGTTGCCAATGTATACATAAAAACACATGGATATAACGTAGAGCACACGTCAGTAAAAAAAGAATAAATAGTCATAAATAGCAATTGATAATTATATTCTAGCAAAAGCCGAAACAAAGTTTCGAAAAAAGCCTTATATTAAATGGAATAGTATAAAGCTACATAAGTCTAAAAACTAAATGCCAGAAAAGACTAAACAAGACTCTTTAAAACCTGTAAATTAATAACAGATTTTGTAAAATTTTCAGAAAAACAAAACCCGATAAAAACAATACGTGTAAAAGCTTTATTTTGCGTTTTTTAACCATTAATACAACTTAATTCCCATAAATTTCCCACAAAGTGAATTAAGCTTTAACATGAGTTAACCAGCTGTAAATACCACGGTATTAGTTAAGTCACACGTCATCAAAACGATACAAAAAAAATATAACGCAAGCGTCACAGTCACGATGGAAAATTTTTGCTAAAATAAATTATCGCATTGTGCATTAAATTTTGTAATTTATCATTATTTTCGTATAAAGCAAAACATACCCCCATATTAACGACTTTTTAAAACAAAATATCAAGTTCTAACTCCGAAAAAAATTGAAAAATTCAGATTTAATATTAGGCGACTTTTAATTTAACAAATACTTTGACAGCTAATTTGTTTTATGTAATAAATAGAAACATTAAAGAAAAAGTCGCTTTATATTAAGTCTGAATTTTTCAATTTTTTTCGGATTTAGAACTTAATATTTGGTTTTAAAAAGTCATTAATATGACGGTATGTTTTGCTTTATACGAAAATAATGATAAATTACAAAATTTAATGCACAATGCGATAATTTATTTTAACAAAAATTTTTCATCGTGACTGTGACGCTTGCGTTATACTTTTTTTGTATCGTTTTGACGACGTGTGACTTAACTAATACCGTGGTATTTACAGCTGGTTAACTCATGTTAAAGCTTAATTCGGAGATTTATGTGAATTAAGTTTTATTAATGGTTAAAAAACGCAAAATAAAGCTTTTACACGTATTGTTTTTATCGGGTTTTGTTTTTCTGAAAATTTCACAAAATCTGTTATTAATTTACAGGTTTTAAAGAGACTTGTTTCAGTCTTTTCTGGCATTTAGTTTTTAGACTTATATAGCGTTATACTATTCCATTTAATATAAGGCTTTTTTCGAAACTTTGTTTCAGCTTTTGCTAGAATTTCCGCCTTTTAGCATTTAATTCAATGTCATTTATTAAAGATATAAAATATTTAAAAAGTTACTCATTTTAAAAGAAACGTAATGGTTTATTTTAATATGCAAAATTTGAATGTAATTTTAAGCAGTATACTATACAACAATTAAGTCTGGGTAATCTCGTAAAATTGTATGGAACCGGAAAGGACCGTATAAAATAGTGTGTTTTTTTCTGTTTTTTTTTAAACACTATGGTAGGTATATCACGCCCTTGGAGTATTTTAAATCCTTTTGAGAAGGGGTTAAAATTGGTTTCAATTTTTTGGGGAATTAGCTTTATTTGGACTTGTTTTTTATGTTTGATTTTTCTGGATTGATGGTTTATTTTTAAACAACATAACCACACCATTGAAAATGGTTTTTCTAGGTTCTATACAATTTTACGAGGTTACCCAGACCAGTTTTTCTCGTATTAAATTTTTGGAGTGATTGTAGCTTCATAGTATTCCATATAAAAAAGAATTTCTTTCGAAACATCGTTTCAATTTTGCTAAATTTCCGTCTTTTGAAACATTGAATCCCGCAGCGCTCACACGCCACCCAAAATTAATTTCATTTTATTTTTTTTAATATTTTTATTGTTGCCATTTGGCTGCTAATTAGCGTTAGGATATTTGTTCGCTCTTCTCGTTGAAAATTAGTAAATTTTATAAAATGGTAAGGAATTATAATCTAAACTAAAAAAATAACCAGAAGAGAATGTGTATTACTGAGTGAAGTTACTTAATAGGTAATTCAGTAAAGGAAAAAGTGTCACACAAGTACCCTAGTACCCAATGCGTATCTTAAAAAAAATTGGTCATTTTTCACATAAACAGAGGTTTAACTAAGGGCAATAGAGCATATACGAGAATAAAATTCAGGTGAGGCGGCAATTTAGCATCTACATGCAAAAAATCAGCTCAAAATATTTACCACAGGAAAAAATTTTTGGGGGACCCAAAAAAAAACACGAAAAAAAAGTTAAGCAAATTAAGCTTATCAGTATGAAATTCGTATATGTTTAGTAAAAGTTTTTAGGTTTTTAGTATCAGAAAAATTTGGGTTATATCTCAGTCATGTAAAATGTTTAGATTTTTAATTGGCTAAAGAGCTATTTAAGGTTTTGTTGATTTTAGATGACGCCATCAACAACGGTTAACCCATTTAATATAAGGGAAAGAGCGCTTCGCGCTCTTCCCTAATTGTTTTAAAAACGAAAAAATTGTTATGAAAAGTCATAAAAGCTCAAAGTCGATATAGCAGTTTTTTTAAAATTTTTTCCGTTATAATTGTTTTCCTTTCGGTTTTTTAGACGATGGTCTGGTTGGAAAAGGAATACCCAGACGTGAATTTGGAAAAAGCCAAGGCGGAGTACCGAAGACGAGCCTCCGATCTTCTCCGAAGAAAAATTAAAAGCATAAAAACGGCCCCGCTGATATTTCGCCAGCAGTTGTCGCCCTTGGTGTATTATAAGTTCTTGGACTAGCAGCGTTATTTTTCCCCTCCGCCCGTTATTAGTTCATGCCTAGTTTTTGTGCGTGATTAGTGCCCAGTCAGCGAGCAAAATAAAATAACCTCCAGGAAGAAAAAAACCCTAAAAAAGACCACCCAAAAACAAAAACTACCTTCAGGAAGTTGGCATGTTTTTCTGGCATGTTTTTGCATGTTTTTGAAGGTTTTTACATGTTTTAGCAGTTATGTTTATTTCAAGATTTATACTTGAATTTAAGGCATAAAAACCTAATATTTATAAAAAAAATACAACTATTTTCATTTATTTATGCATAAAACAATTAGGGTAACTGACTTAATTTCGGCCACCTTTTTTATTTTTTTGAATAGGTTTTTTCTGGCTTTTTCAATCAAGTCAAAATTCGGCCTAAAAATCAAACAATAGCTATATCTATTATTCCAGTGCAAAATTTGAATATTTCTGTTACACTTAAAATTCAGTGAAGGTTTAAACCTTTTTTTAAAGTGGCCGAAGTTAAGGCGCGTGCCATTTATTTCGGCCACCTACAAAAAACTGGCCATAACTATTTCTTAAACGAACAATAAAAATTTCTAAAGGTTGCAAATTTACCCTTAGGTATTGTTCTTGGTACTTATAAGTTAATTTTTCCCGTTTGCGAACTTTAATAGTTATTAGCAAGACTTTAAACAATTATGTCAAAACCTTAAAAAACAAGTTTTAATAACCTGTGTTTTTTGTTTAAAATTTTTTTGGTGAAAAAACTATTTCAACATAAAATGGCTTTTGTTACAGCCAACCAACTTTAAAGAAAACATGGTAAAAATTTTATTCCATTCCATTAGGTTTTTTTTATGTTTAACCCAAAAACAGCAAAAAAACAAAATCCGCCTTAATTTCGGCCACCTTTTAGGTTTTAAAAAAACCAAAAACAAACGCCTAAAACACAAAAAAACGATTAGAAAAACCAAAATTGTCAACTTAAAGAATAAACAAGACGTTACAAAAGTTAAACAGAGGTATAATTCCACACCAACCCTTGCCTATCCTTAATATTTCATATCTGACTGCATTCCTCCGCCAAGAAAATAACCTGAGTTTTTTTACTGCATTTCAATAATCTTTGAGAAATCCCTATATCGGTTTATTGATAGTCCAAACCTAGCCAATTGGCGGTTGTATTACTCCAGCTCGCACAGATGTTTACTACATAATTCTTATGAATGCATCCTTCCGCCAAAGGAAATAACCTTACATTTTTACTGTGTTTTAATTTACTTTCACAACTTTTTGAAGCATTGGTACTCTATATCGTGGTAAGTGGTGTGTTAGGTGGGAAAACCCCATTGACATTGATATTTATTATATTTACCATATGAATCATTCCTCCGCCAAGATACCTGACTTTTTTAACGTGCTCTTTGTATATTATTTTTTCAGTTCCTTCCGGGCTATTCATAATTTAATATAGCCCACTAAATTATGTGTTATGTAACCCCACCCGTACAAATTATGGTGCAAATCGTGTTAAACAGGTTCTTTTACGTGAATTTTAAGGTGGCCGAAATTAACGGAATCTTAAAATGCGCATTTAGTTAAACGCATTGCAAAGTGATTTTGAAGAAAATATCAAAACATGAAAATTAACAATTTTGAACCTTAAATAGAAGTTATTTTAAGGTTATATAGTGCTTCGTTCTAAATTTGATGCAGTTTAAACACAAATCAAAAATCCTGAAATTTACAAAAAATTCACTTTTTGTATAAAAATGTTGATAATGCAGAATAACTTAAATAAAAAACTTTTGCAAAAACACTTTATTCAACATTCATCCAGTTAGTTACTTTTGTGCTAGTTCATTTGTGTTTTAAAAATAAGCCAATTATCTAACACTATAAATTGGTGGCCGAAATTAAAGCGTGGCCGAAATTAAGTCAGTTACCCTACTTTTAGTTTAATTTGGTTTTAATTATATTATTTTACAGCATGTTTTTGCAGGTTTTTGCATGTTTTTAAAGTTTACATGTTTACACTAGAATTTGCCAAAAAAATGCAACAACAAAAATATAAAAGAATCTAACATTTTTAACAATAAATAATTAAAAAATGTTAAAAAATGAAAGTTGGCATGTCTTAGCTCGCCTACAATTAGACGCTCGATTTGTGACGTTTTTATAAAAATCAATAAAAGAAGTGTTCAGCGCCACCGAACGGGCTTATTTGAAAACTCTTGCCAGACTTTTAATTAATTCTATAAATAGCGACGTAATATAACTCTCTCTCTCTTTATCTGTGTGTGTGTATGTTTGTGTATGTATATGTATGTATGTAGATGTGTGTGTATGTGTTACCTAACTCTTTCTCCAACCACTTTTATTGTTTAAGTTTGTCTTGATCTTAATAGTTTTCTTTTATTGACTTATTTGCTACTAAACATTACAACAGAGTAACTGACTTAAATTCGGCCAACCTTAATTTCAGCCACTGGCTGCTATTTTTGTTATGCGCATAGTTATGAAATGAACTGCATTTGGCTACATAGATGAAATTACAATTTATCTATACGCAGTTTCTTTCATATTCTTTGCGCATGAAAAAAACAACAGCTGGTGGCCGAAATTAAGGCTGGCCGAATTTAAGTAGGTTACTCTAAAACAAAATTACTACGTCACTGGAGTTTCGTTAATATAATGTGCGTGTGGTTCTATAATAAATACAACATGCTAATATATTTGAATATATTATATATTATATAGAGATATTATATATATTATTATATATCATATAGAGCTCCAGAGCTCCACAGCCTCTGCTACTGCGGAGCTCCGAAAAGGGGAGCTCCGCTCCTTTGGCTCTAGAAACATCTCTATTATAAACTCTTTTTTTTCACAAAAATTCAATTTTCAAGTAAAATCAAACACAGAAAACGTTTATAAAGTCTATGTTTTTATTTATTTTTTTTTGTAAAATAGTTATCAAAGAAAAAGCATAAAAACTAAAATATTTGAGATGTTTTTTAATAGACCCTTATGGTGGCGCTCGACACTAATCATTGGAAGTTTGAAGAAATACACACATATACAAATCGAGCGTCCAAAGTAAGGTAAATAAAACATGCTATCAATGGTTATTATTGTATATTAAACTAAATACTAGTAAATTAAACTAAAAAAAAATATTTATATAATATGTTTCCTGAAAAAATAAGCTGTAATATTTATATTTTTATTGTTTTGTTGTGTTTTTATACAAATAATTAAATAAATTCTAAAACTTTGAAAACATGCAAAAACATGCTAGAATTAAGCTGTGAAATAATAGATTTAAAATCGAATTCAAATAAAAATTAAATTATTTTGTGTTTAAATGGGTTATTAGATTTGCGTTTAAGTGTTTTATATGACTAAAATTCAATTGTTAACCTATAAACGTGTAAAACTTTTATAACATGCAAAAAACATGCCAGAAACAAGCTCAAGTGTTAACTTGCGCTAATAAAATGGTTAAAGCTGTACGGTAGCAATTTGCAGATTTTATTCACGGATACAGTGTATTACGTAAGATATTTCATATTGCAAAAATTTGCATATTGCTACAGTACAGCTTGAACTATTTCAATTTGCTCGCTCACTGGGCACTAATCACGCAGAAAAAATTGTATATGACCTAAGTCATACCCAGGTCATACGTAGAGTTTACCACGGTAAAGTTTACGTACGACATTGGTCATACAAAAATATCACCATCGTGAAAAGAAGGTTTTACCTTTGTTGTACGAAGGTTTCACGGTTGTAACGGGGAAAAGGACATCATAGGACCCGGTTTAAAGACAATATAACATAAAATAGGCAGACTGATTTCTTAAAATTGTTTGGTAATTTCCATAAATAATGTAAATTGGTTTAACTATACAAACAATGGGCTTGATGGGAGAAATACTAAACATCAATAATTAGTTCCCTTAAAAATTTCTAAGCAGATACAATAATTATCTTTTACGTAAAATGGTTTATTTAAAAAAAACAACTGTGCGTACAAAAATTAATATATGACGTGTTGGATGTGCGCCGCCAAATCTGCCGCCAAACTGCCGCCAAATAGCCGCAAAACCGCCGCTATTTAAAAACTAAGGTTTTAACTCAGTTATATGTAATTAAATAATGTGAATCTCATATTTACATATTTAAACAATTTTTTATTGTACAAAATACTGTTATCGTTTTTTTATTTACAAAAAATCAAAAGAAAACCGAGTTGTTTTTCTTCACGGAGACCTCCTTTTTAGAAAGGAGCTGAGCAGACTATAGCCTATTGGCGCCGTGGGGCATTTTGCTCCGGCAGCATAGCTATCAATATAAATGCAGTTACGAATCTATTTCAGCGCACGCCGCGCGAACTCTTTAGGCGCAATATAGTTACCTTTTTACGAACTTTTTTTTTCACTTATTTTTAAGACTTTAAACCTTTTGAGTTCCTAAGCCCTAAGTAAAGCCTTAAAAAACAACCTAAACTTTAACAAATAGCTGCGCGCAAGAAAGTTTAGGTTACTTTTTAGGCTTCATTTATAGCTTAGTAACGCGTAAAACTTAACCTTAAAAAAATCAAGTAAAAAAAAGTCGAATAAAACCAAGTTTATGTTTATAACACATTTTTATAAATTTTAAAATTAGGAAAATAAACTATTAATTAGTTAAAACCGTCTTATTATAAAAATTTTTTATTTTAACGCCTTAGTTCCTGAAATGGTGGAGTTGGGGGCAGTGGGCGGCAGTTTGGCTGCATATTTGTGAAATCTTCCAACATGTAATATATGCAAAAAACTTAATAATAAATACGCATTATTTCTAATATGATGCAATAAAAACGGTTAGCTTTACTGCTTGTTTGGTGCTTTTGTTTTCACGTTATTTTTGCTGTTATTTTAAATATTTTGTTGTGATTTGAATAAGACACGTTTTAATAGCTTTTTGACACCGAAAAAGCCTGAATTTGTTAGAAAAAACAAAATCGAAAACAAATAGTCAAACATTAAAAATAAATGCATAGGTAATTTATATAATAATAATATAAAAAGTATTTTATTAGTATTGTCACGATGAAATGTAAATTCGCCGTAAGATATTTTAATATTTTTTACTTAATATTGTAGAAAACTAAAGTTTTGTATAAAAAAATTTAAAAATTGGCAAAATATTACACCTGTAGTTTTTAACCATTTTTTAATTTAAAATTTATTTATTTATTACTCTTTTTCATTAAATTTAAATATTATTTTGTGTTAACCACTATTGCGTAAATTTTGTGCTGCATAAACTGGGTTATGTTTTAATTTTTATGAATACCTAGCTAACAAACATAACAAATTTATGTTTGATTTGTAAATAGCAGAGGTTAAGTGGATAATAAACTGCAGAATCCCCCATCTAGTGTTAGTTTTTTTGTTGAAAATTTTCATATTTATATATAAGTCTGAACATGTTGCAGACTTTGAAATCTAAATATTGACCGATTTTCAATATGCTCTGGAGATCCTAATCATTTTTTGGCAATTTTTACGTAATTTCTATATTTTGGTTAAGTAATTTTCTTTCGTGTACATATAATTTGGAGTAGGCAGCCAGATCGAGATAAATTTAAAATGAAGGTAGGTTGGAGTGGGAGGCAGGTGTAAGGTATGTAAGAGGTAGCAAAGTTTACAATGAAAGCGGGTAGAGGTAAGTAAAACCAGACTTTTCAAATAAGGCACATCGTCCTTACAGGTTAAAGTATGTAGTTGATTTTCTTCATTTAGCAGGAATGAGAATAGAAAGTTTGATCATCTAACAACCATGCTAACTCTGCCATATTCAAATCACTTGTTCTTGACTAAGTAAGTGCTCAAAGTAAGTTTTCTGCTACTGATTGCTTTAGAATTAGCTTATAGTATGTTTGTGCTTTGTAGTTGTGTAAACTGCTATGTACAAGTGCTTTATTTGGTATTTGCATGTAAAGTAAGATTTCTTTGTAATTTCATTAAAACATGTTATTATATTTTTTGAACTCCTACTCCAAATTCAATATGCACACAAAAGTAATTCTTTTAAAAAAGTGTAGAAATTACGTAAACATTGCCAAAACATGATTTGGATCTCCAGAGCATATTGAAAATCGGTCAATATTTAGATTTAAAGTCTGCAACATCTTTGGTTTTCGGACTTATATGTGAATTGTGAAAATTTTCAACAAAAAAACTAACACTAGATGCGGGATTCTGCAGTTGTTTATTATCCACTTAACCTCTGCTATTTACAAATCAAACATAAATTTGTTATGTTTGTTTGGCTGATCTTCATAAAAATTAAAACATAAAGGGTATGCAGCACAAATTTTACGCAATAGTGGTAAACACAAAATAATATTTAAATTTGATGAAAAAGGGTGATAAATCGATAAATTTTAGAATTAAAAAATAGTTAAAAAATTATCGCGGTGTAATTTTTGCCAACTTTCAAATTTTTTTATCAAAACTTTAGTTTTCTACAATATTAAGTAAAAAATATTAAAATATTTTACGGCGAATTTATATTTCGTCGTGACAATCCTGATCGAATACTTTTTATACTATCTAGGTATGTCGATTACCTATGCATTTATTTTTAATGTTTGACTATTTGTTTTCGATTTTGTTTTTCTGACAAATTCAGGTTTGTTCGGTGTCAAAAAGCTTTATTTTAAAACGTGTCTTATTCAAATCACAACAAAATATTTTAAAAAAGCAGCAAAAATTTAACGTGAAAACAAAAGCACGAACAAGCGGTTAAAGCTGACCGTTTTTATTGCATCATCTAGAAATAATGCGTATTATTATTAAGTTTTTTGCATATATTACATGTTGGATGTGCGCCGCCAAATCTGCCGCCAAACTGCCACCATTTAGAACTAAGGCCTTAAATTAAAAAAATTTTTATAATAAGACGGTTTTAACTAATTCATAGTTTATTTTTCTAATTTTAAAATTTATAAAAATGTGTTATAAACATAAACTTGGTTTATTTACTCACTTTTTTTTCTCTTGATTTTTTTTAAGGTTAAGTTTACGCGTTACTAAGCCTAAATGAAGCCTAAAAAAGTAACCTAAACTGTCTTCGCGCAGCTATTTGTTAGATTTTAAGTTGTTTTTTAGGTTTAGCTGAGGCTTAGGAACGCATAGCCTTAACCTTAAAAAATTCGAGTAAAAAAATTCGAGTAAACCCGAGTTAGCCTATATTGAGCGCTTAACAGTTCGCGCGGCGTGCGCTGAAAATTGGTAACTGCTTTTCTAATAATAGCTATGCTGTTGGAGCAAAATGCCCTACGGCGCAATAGGCTATAGTTTGCTCAGCTACTTTCTAAAAAGAAGATCTCCGTGAAGAAAAACAACTCGGTTTTGTTTTCAATTTTTTTGTAGAATAAAAAAAAGATTAACAGTCTTTTGTACTATAAAAAATTGTTTAAAGATGTAAATATGAGATTCACATTATTTAATTACATATAACTGAGTTAAAACCTTAGTTTTTAAATAGCGGCGGTTTTGCGGCTATTTGGCGGCAGTTTGGCGGCAGATTTGGCGGCGCACATCCAACACGTCATATATTAATTTTTGTACGCACAATTGTTTTTTTAAATAAACCATTTTACGTAAAAGATAATTATTGTGTCTGCTTAGAAATTTTTAGGGAATGAATTATTGATGTTTAGTAATTCTCCCATCAAGCTCATTGTTTGTATAGTTAAACCAATTTAGATTATTTATGGAAATTACCAAACAATTTTAAGAAATCTGTCTGCCTATTTTATGTTATATTGTCTTTAAACCGGGTCTTATGATGTCCTTTTCCCCGTTAGAACCGCGAAACCTTCTCCGTACGACAAAGGTAAAACCTTCGTTTTTCATAATGGTGATATTTTTGTATGACCTATGTCGTACGTAAACTTTACCGTGGTAAAACTCTACGTACGACCTGGGTAGTTACTTAGATCATATATAGTTTTTTCTGCGTGATTAGTGCCCAGTGAACGAGCAAATTGAAATGGTTCAAGCTGTACAGTAGCAATATGCAAATTTTTGCAATATGAAAATATCTAACCTAATACACTGTATCCGTGAATAAAATCTGGAATTGCTACCGTACAGCTTTAACAATTTTATTAGCGCAAGTTAACACTTGAGCTTGTTTCTGGCATGTTTTTTGCATGTCATAAAAGTTTTACACGTTTATAGGTTAACAATTGAATTTTAGTCATATATAAAACACTTAAATGCAAATATAATAACCCATTTAAAAACACAAAATAAATTAATTTTTATTTGAATTCGATTTTAAATTTATTATTTCACAGCTTAATTTTAGCATGTTTTTGCATGTTTTCAGAATTTTAGAATTTATTTAAATATTTGAATAAAACTAATGAAACAATAAAAACACAAATATTGCAGCATATTTTTGCAGGAAACATATTATATAATAATTTTTTTCGTTTAGTTTAATTAACTAGTATTTAGTTTAATATACAATAACCATTTATAGCATGTTTTATTCACTCGACTTTGGACGCTCGATTTGTATATGTGTGTATTTCCTCAAACTTCCAATGGTTAGTGTCGAGCGCCACCATAAGGGTCTATTAAAAAACATC
Organism: Microlaimidae sp. YZB2_3; assembly: GCA_030248175.1. Taxonomy (NCBI): domain Eukaryota; kingdom Metazoa; phylum Nematoda; class Chromadorea; order Desmodorida; family Microlaimidae; species Microlaimidae sp. YZB2_3. The sequence continues at coordinate 18,386 of JASAMX010007176.1, forward strand.
TCAAATGTTTTAGTTTTTATGCTTTTTCTTGAATAACTATTTTACAAAAAAAAAAAAAATAAAAACATAGACTTTATAAACGTTTTCTGTGTTTGATTTTACTTGAAAATTGAATTTTTGTGAAAAAATAAGTTTATAATAGAGATGTTTGTAGAGCCAAAGCTTGGAGCGGAGCTACTCTTTTCGGAGCTCCGCAGTAGCAGAGGCTGTGGAGCTCTGGAGCTCTATATGATATATAATAATATATATAATATCTCTATATAATATATAATATATTCAAATATATTAGCATGTTGTATTTATTATAGAACCACACGCACATTATATTAACGAAACTCCAGTGACGTAGTAATTTTGTTTTAGAGTAACGGACTTAAATTCGGCCAGCCTTAATTTTCGCCACCAGCTGTCGCCCTCTCCACCCGCAAAGAATATGAAAGAAACTGCGTAAAGATAGATAAATTGTAATTTCATCTATGTAGCCAAATGCAGTTCATTTCATAACTATGCGCATAACAAAAATAGCAGCCAGTGGCTGAAATTAAGGTTGGCCGAATTTAAGTCAGTTACTCTGTTGTAATGTTTAGTAGCAAATAAGTCAATAAAAGAAAACTATTAAGATCAAGACAAACTTAAACAATAAAAGTTGTTGGAGAAAGAGTTAGGTAACACATACACACACATCTACATACATACATATACATACACAAACATACACACACACAGATAAAGAGAGAGAGAGAGTTATATTACGTCGCTATTTATAGAATTTAATTAAAAATCTGGCAAGAGTTTTCAAATAAGCCCGTTCGGTGGCGCTGAACACTTGTTTTATTGATTTTTATAAAAACGTCACAAATCGAGCGTCTAATTGTAGGCGAGCTAAGACATGCCAACTTTCATTTTTTAACATTTTTTAATTATTTATTATTAAAAATGTTAGATTCTTTTATATTTTTGTTGTTGCATTTTTTTGGCAAATTCTAGTGTAAACATGTAAACTTTAAAAACATGCAAAAACCTGCAAAAAAATGCTGTAAATAATATAATTAAAACCAAATTAAACTAAAAGTAGGGTAACTGACTTAATTTCGGCCACGCCTTAATTTCGGCCTCCAATTTAGGGTGTTAGAAAATTGGCTTATTTTTAAAACACAAATGAACTAGCACAAAAGTAACTTGATGAATGTTGAATAAAGTGTTTTTGCAAAAATGTTTTATTTAAGTTATTCTGCATTATTAACATTTTCATACAAAAAGTGAATTTTTTTGTAAATTTCAGGATTTTTGATTTGTGTTTAAACTGCATCAAATTTAGAACGAAGCACTATATAACCTTAAAATAACTTCTATTTAAGGCTCAAAATTGTTTGATAAATTTTTCATGTTTTGATATTTTCTTCAAAATCACTTTGCAATGCGTTTAACTAAATGCGCATTTTAAGATTCCGTTAATTTCGGCCACCTTAAAGTTCACGTAAAAAAAAACCTGTTTAACACGGTTTGTACCATCATTTGTATGGGTGGGGGTTACATAACACATAATTTACTAGGTTATATTAAATTATGAATAGCCAGGAAGTAATTTCTCAAAAATAATATAGAAACACGTTAAAAAAGTCAGGTTATTTCCTTGGCGGAGGAATGATTCATATGGTAAATATAATAAATATCAATGTCAATGAGGTTTCCCCACCTAACACACCACTTACCACGATATAGAGTACCAATGCTTCAAAAAGTTGTGGAAGTAATTTAAAACACAGTAAAAATGTCAGGTTATTTCCTTTAGCGGAGGAATGCATTCATAAGAATTAGTAGTAAACATCTGTGCGGGCTGGAGAATACAACCGCCACTTGGTGCTAGGTTTGGACTATCAATAAACCGATATAGGGATTGCCAAGATTATTGAAATGCAGTAAAAAAACTCAAGTTATTTTCTTGGCGGAGGAATGCAGTCAGATATGAAACATTAAGGATAGGCAAGGGTTGGTGTGGAATTATACCTCTGTTTAACTTTTGTAACGTCTTGTTTATTCTTTAAGTTGACAATTTTGGTTTTTCTAATCGTTTTTTTGTGTTTTAGGCGTTTGTTTTTGGTTTTTTAAAACCTAAAATAGTGCCAAATTAGTGCATTTTGTTCTTTGCTGTTTTTGGGTTAAACATAAAAAAAAAACTAATGGAATGGAATAAAATTTTTACCATGTTTTCTTTAAAGTTGGTTGGCTGTAACAAAAGCCATTTTATGTTGAAATAGTTTTTTCACCAAAAAAATTTTCAACAAAAAACACAGGTTATTAAAACTTGTTTTTTAAGGTTTTGACATAATTGTTTAAACCCTTGTCAAACAACGTTTAAAGTTCACAAACGGGAAAAATTAACTTATATGTACCAAGAACAATACCTAAGGGTAAATTTGCAACCTTTAGAAATTTTTATTGTTCGTTTTAGAAAAATAGTTATGGCCAGTTTTTTGTAGGTGGCCGAAATAAATGGCATGCGCCTTAACTTCGGCCACTTTAAAAAAAGGTTTAAACCTTCACTGATTTTTAAGTGTAACAGAAATATTCAAATTTTGCACTGGAATAATAAATATAGCTATTGTTTGATTTTTAGGCCGAATTTTGACTTGATTGAAAAAGCCAAAAAAAACTTATTCAAAAAAATAAAAAAGGTGGCCGAAATTAAGTCAGCTTACCCTAAATTGTTTCACGCAATAAATAAATGAAAATAGTTGTGATTTTTTTATAAATATTAGGTTTTTATGCCTTAAATTCAAGTGTAAATCTTTAAATCAATATAACTTTGTTAAAACATGAAAAAACTTGCAAAAACATGCCAGAAAAACATGCCAACTTCCTGGAGGTCATTTTATTTTGCTCGCTAACTGGGCACTGAATCACGACACAAAAACTAGGCACTAAACTAATGCCTGGCGTGGTGGAGGGAAAAAATAACGCTGCTAATCCAAGAACTTATAATACACCAAGGGCGACAACTGCTGGCGAAATATCAGCGGGGCCGTTTTTATGCTTTTAACTTTTCTTTCGGAGAAGATCTGAGGCTCGTCTTCGGTACTCCGCCTTGGCTTTTTCCAAATTCACGTCTGGGTATTCCTTTTACAACCAGACCATCGTCTAAAAAACCGAAAAGAAAACAATTATAACGGAAAAAATTTTAAAAAAACTGCTATAAATTTTACTCTAAGCTTTTATGACTTTTTTTCCATAACAATTTTTTCGTTTTTAAAACAATTAGGGAAGAGCGCGAAGCGCTCTTTCCCTTGATATTAAATGAATTTCAACCGTTGTTGATGGCGTCATCTAAAATCAACAAAACCTTAAAT
>JASAMX010007178.1:0-10008 GCA_030248175.1 Microlaimidae sp. YZB2_3
CAGGGTTGCCAGGTTAGCCCCTTTGGGGCTATTTTTAGCCCCTTTTTTGGGCCGATAGCCCCTAAAATTTGAAAATAGCCCTTAGCCCCTTTTTTAGCCCCTTCTCCCAAAAATAGCCCCTTTTATGGCCCCTTTTTGGGTCAGCTTCAAAAATAAAAAAAAACAACGAAAATTGTCCAAAATCTTTGAGAAAATGATCACTGCTGGTGGTATTGTACACTTTTAAATGGTTGTTTAGTACTATTATTCATGCTGCTGCTGGAAATTCACTGTTTTTTTGGCTATTAGGAGAAAACTCCGCAGCTGACTCCGCAGCGGAGTTTAAGCCTACACCTTCCTAAGCCTAAGCAAAGCCTAAACACAACCTAAACTTTCTTCGCGCAGCTATTCGTTAAAGGTTAGGTTGTTTTTAAGGCTTTGCTTAGGCTTAGGAACGCATAGCCTTAAGCTTAAAAAAGGTTATTTCACTCCAGGTAACTCCGCTGCGGAGTCAGCTGCGGAGTTTTCTCCTGTTAGCCTTTTTTTTGTTTCAAAGATTTTTTTTACTTTTTTTGTCTTTTCTAATCTTCGCTTCGCTTTCCTTCACTATCAGATATCGTTTCGCTCTGCGCAAAACTTCGCTTTATTTTTCCAATCTATTGATGTAATGGCTGTCTCAGTTTGTTAAATAAAATGTAACATATACAAATTTCCAATAATTATAAATTTAAAAGCAAGTGGCGGTTTTTTTTATTTTACAATTTGTTTCAAAAAATACAACATTAAATAATAAAAATAAAAATTTATCATAATAATTTTTTTGGCTTTTGGGGAGGGGTAAAACCCACATCGACTGAGCGGACGGACGAAAATCAATGGGGTAAAACCCACACCGCCGGACCGCCAAAAACCGTTAATAACTCTAAAACTCTAACTTGTTATTTATTATTTTTTTGATGTTGCATTTTTTTAATTGTTTGTGATTTGTGGCATGAAAACTGACTTGTAATAATTAAAACAATATTTTAAATTTAAAAGTGTTTTGCTGCTTAGAACTTGCAAGATATTAAAATTAATTAAAAATTTGTACCCCAGCAGCTTTTTTTAAAATTTTTACCCTAATGAAAAATTTATTGGTTTTATGTTTATTAAAAAATTGTTTTAGTATTAAATTAGAACCTATAGAGTGGCTGCGATCGGGGCAATCGCAGCTGTTAAGCTGTTATGCTGCCCAAAATTTTCAAATTTAAATTTTTTTTTTTTTGGTTAAATTTTGGTTTTGGTTTTGGTTTTGGTTAAAATTTTGGTTAAATTCAAAAAAAATAGTTTATAAAAGAGTTCTTTAAATTTGAAATGTTCAATTTAAAAATGTGTTTTTATGCAATAAAAATATTTTTATTGTGTTTAATTGATTAATATTGAAGTTATAAGCATTTAAATTGCTTAAATACTGCTTTAAATAGTTTAAAAAACAATGAAATATGTGTGTAATCTATATTTTTGCCTTTATTTAACAAAAATCGATAGTTTTTAAAAATAGCCCCTTTTTACTCCAAAAATAGCCCCTTTTTTCAAATTTTGGCATTTTTCGACAATTTCGATAGCCCCTTTTGCCCCTTTTTGTCCGAAAAATAGCCCCTTTTTCATTTTTAGACCTGGCAACCCTGACGGGCGCTGTCGACGGGCGCTAACATCACCGCGCCCGATGATATTATCATTCATACAGCAATATTATGTTATAAAAGCGAATAAGTTTTCAATAAATCAGTTTTGTTTGAAATCCTTTTTATTTCACTACTGTGAATTACGGCTCATAAAAGAGGTCTGTATAAACACACGGTATGATTCCCATACGCGTCCCAAAATTCGATATGACCGACCCTAATGTAAAATACACTTATAAAACATCTTCATATCTTGAATTAGACCCGTAGACTTGATTTTTGTGGTTATTTTTGAGATTTGAGGTTTTGATTAGAAGTTATAAGCCGATATATACCCAAAAATTGCCCTATTTTGGCATGTACAATTTATGTTATTAAGAAATTTTTTTATTAAGCCTTTAATCAAATTAATATTAATTTTTTCGTATTACCAAGTGTCTGGCAGTTACAAATATACTTTAATTTTTTTCATGGTAACAACCGATTTTTTATAATAACCGTTCAAATACCCATAAAATTTTAGTTGTGAAAAAATTCGCATTTTAGAAAAACAACTTATTTTAATAAAAATCAATTATATTACAAATTTGTTAGATTTTTAGGTTTTGCTTAGGCTTAGGAACAAAAAATCGGTGAAAAACTAAGTTTAAATTAGCGTTTAAAGCCAAAAAAATTTTGTTGTCCATGTTTTTGGTGGTCCATGTAACTTTTGAATTTTTAATTTTTTTGAAAATTTTTAAGTTCTTCAGACTTCTAGCATTGTTAAAACATAGTTTTTAATTTAATTTGTGTGTTTACAATTTTTTTTATTAACATCATAAATTGCATATGCTGAAAAAGGTCATTTTTTGGGTATAAATTAGTTCATAACTCTTTTCGATAAGGCCAAATCTTAAAAATAATCATTAAAACGAAGTTTGCGTGTTCGATTTAGTGTACAAAGATGTTTTATATGTGTATTTTATTTTAGAATCGGTCAAATCGAATTTTGGGACGCGTATGGGAATCGTACCTAAACACACCATGGACAAATTCACCATGGGCCAAAATCACCATAAACGTTACAAAATTCCCATAAGGTGATATAAATTTATAGCGTCTGTTTAGTGTTTTTACTCTTAATTTTTAACAACGCTTCATATTTAGTTTTTCGACGCTTACATTTTCGTTTAAAGACTAATATTTCGACGCATCGAATTTCAATATTTCGACGCATAGAATTTCAGTATTTGACGCATAGAGGACCCCCTCCAAGAATTCAAAATTTGATTTACCCTGGGTAACCACCCCCCCCCCCCCAGCTTCCCTGACCGTTCTCATCTATGGGCTCATTACAATGGCATACTTTTCTGTACTTTTTTATATAAGAGTTGCACATTTTTTTATATTATATATTTTTGATGTTATTAGTAATGTTTTTGTTAGGGTACTATAACTTTAACGATATTCATATGCAAAATTTAAAGACATCAGGCAATAAATATTTTTGTTATATACAATTTCGGTACAAGTTCCATACGTGTACCAAAATTCGATTTGACCGATTTGGCAAATTGGGTAAAAAAAATGAAGTAAAATGTATGTTTGGGCGATCACCAGGGGACGATTTTTTGCAGTTTTTAGTACATATTTCAAAAAATTTTCGCCTTCGGCGGCTGGGGGGACCGGACACCCCCACCCCAGACCCCTGCGGGGGCCACTACGAAGCGCAGGCGGCGGTGCTTCGCGCCGCTTCTGTGACTTTTCCCCCCCAGACCGCCCCCCCCAAAATAAAATCCTGGCTACGCCACTGAAGGGACTTTCAGTATGTAAGACATAAAATCTGCCACTGCACCACAACCTCAACTCTTTTTGAAAAGCCAACCTAAATTGGCTCATAATCCTTTTTAAAAAGGTTTAATTCCCAAAATACTTACAAAAATGAGGTTTACATGTCCATTTTAGGGTAAAAACATGTTTTATAAGTTTGTTTTAGTTTAGGATTGGTCAAATCAAATTTTGGGACGCATATGGAAATCATACCCAAATAAAGTACTGTTGAAAACAATATTTTTAATTAGTATTTCACTGAACGTTGTGGTGGTGTAATAGTAGAAGTTTACCACTTATTTTTTATTCATAGTATTAAAATTTTTATATCTTATGTTTATGTATTGTACGGGTTGCCCACGACTCGCTCCCGCCGACTCGCTCCCGGCCCAACTCGCTCCTAGCCCAACTCGCTCCCAGCCCAACTCGCTCCCAGCCCGACTCGCTCCCAGCCCAACTCGCTCCCAGCCCAACTCGCTCCCAGCCCGACTCGCTCCCAGCCCGACTCGCTCCCGTTTAAAACTGTAAACGCATTTTTATAACAGAATATTAGTTTAGTAAAAAATGTACATATGACACAAAATTATATAACAAAAGGAAGATGGATTTTCCTAAGCCTAAGCCTCAGCCTAAGCCTAAGCCTCTTTACTGTGCGATAAAGCATAATGTCTAATAATACACTGCATCACGCATTGCATCAAATCCATCTTCCTTTTGTTATATAATTTTGTGTCATATGTACATTTTTTACTAAACTAATATTCTGTTATAAAAATGCGTTTACAGTTTTAAACGGGAGCGAGTCGGGCTGGGAGGGCATGAGTCGGGCTGGGAGCAATTTGGGCTGGGAGCGATTGGGCTGGGGAGCAATTTGGGCTGGGGAGAGAGTTGGGCTGGGCGCGAGTGGGGCTGGGTGCGAGTCGGGGTGGGAGCGAGTTGGGCTGGGAGCGAGTTGGGCTGGGAGCGAGTTGGGCTGGGAGCGATTTGGGCCGGGAGCGAGTCGGCGGGAGCGAGTCAGGCCATACCGGTATCGTACAGTAAAATTTATCAATTAAATAAAATTATTTCAGTGAAAATGTCCAACAAGAAACAACATTTTTTAACTTCGGTAGTAGAGAGTCTTAATGCAGCTGCTTGTTCTGACAATCTAACAAAAACATTAGAAATATTGGACACTGTAACTTTGCCACAGTTTTGGTTTGTAAATAAAAGTGACACAAATGAACTGGATATGGAGCTTCAAGATCTAAAGAATTGTATTGAAGCCATGAAATCAACATTGAAGAAAAAAATTAAAGCTCAGGAAGAACAAGAAAAGAGTAAATATGCAATGCAATATTGTATTTTTATTTAAAGGACGGGTGGGTACCTGTCCTTGTTAAAAAATTAAGACATCAATTTGCTGTTATTAAAACAAACAAATTTTGTCTAATATTATTTTCCAAAAAAATTAAATGAGCTAAAAATTGTAAATTTGGTTTAGTTCCAACCAGTAATAAATAAATCAATAAGACTCTTTTCCAAAACACGTCAGTTACGGAATTTATGTGGTATACATACATGGGCGAGTAAAATGGCCTGAAGGGAAGGAGGGGTTTATCATTTGCATACATCAGGAATACAGATGGTTGGGAGGTTAATTCCTTCAAATTCTAAAATGGGACTTAACCATCCCCACTCAGAAGTGGGGAGGGGGAGGGTTTACTCCCTAATTTTGAAAAAAAAAATCTTTAAAATCAATAAACTTTAAGGACTGCCCTTGAATAAACTTTAAGGTCGAAATGAGTGTTTTAAGCAATAAAAAATTGAAAAATGCTTTACAAGCATTTTTTGAATTTCAGCACCTTCCCTCCTAAATCTGGGTTTAACCCTGCCTCCCTGCTCCCGCACTCTGGACCAGCTTGCCCATATATGAATTAAGACATTCAAATTACCACATTGGTGTTTTTCTGGGGTGCATTTCACCCCCAATAGTTTTTAATTTTAAAGAAAAAAATGGGTAAAAAACGCTAATTTTACAATTATTATTTTTTAAACATCACATCCAATTGGATAAATTTCAAGAGTTAATAGAAAGAGACGCAGTATGCTACAAGACGAAGTATGGATAAATTTCAAGAGTTAATAGAAAGACATGCTAAAAGGATGCCAAAAGGTGTATGTCAGGTGTAAAATAACTTGGGCCCACGTTTTTGTGCAAGTGCACACACGAATGTGTGAATTAATAGCTTCCATATTTTAGAAAGAGTCGTTGAGTCATCAAATGAAGGAGCGGAAAATTCAAACAAAAATTTCGACAGTTTTGTTAATTCCCGGTCGCGAGCGATCGACGAGATCGCCGTAGAAACGTCCACCGTTAAGTTGCGGGATGTGGCCGGTTTGACAGAAGCCAAACGTGCCCTAAGCGAAGCACTGAGCTACCCGTTGAGGTATCCACATTTGTACGGGGAAAATGGAGGTAAGCCTTAAGATTAAAATGGAAACTATATGGCAAATTATAGCACACATAGGCGATTTGGTTCAGAGTGAGGAGAAGTGTAGGGTTAGATTCATAGGTGGGAAGAGGAGGGGGTTATACCCATACAGACCTGTGCACTGCCCCCAGGGTTTTATTGGGAGGGAGGCAATTCCAAAACAGGGGGCAGCGTTTTTGAAACGGGGGGCAATAAAACGAGTGGGGGCAAGCAGAGGAAAAAAAGAAAAAAAAGGGAAAAGGGAAAAGCAAAAATAAGGTCAAAATAGGTCTAAAATGGCTTAAAATGCATTGACATAGGCTAAAAACTGCAAAAAATTTGCGATGATGGCGTCTATGTAGGCCAAAAATGGCGCCATACTTTTAGGGTACTTTTTCATTTTTTTTGCGGGGGCAAATCCTCCAATAAAGCGGGAGGCATTTCCAGACCCTGCACAGGTCTGCCCATAGGTGGGCAATCTCCCGGATTTTGGGGGTTATACCCGACCCCCGAAATTTTGGGGGGGGGGGTGCCCCAAAAGATTTTTTTGGGTATACCTCAAATACCCTATTTTTAGCGTTTTTAGTACTGAGACCCTCCAAAATTTATGGGGGGGGGTGTCGGCTATAATCGGGATTTTTGGAGGGTATAACCCCCCAACCAACCCCCTGCCCACCTATAGTTATACCCCCAAAAATCCCAATTACTGCCTACACCCCCCTAAAATTTGGAGGTACCCCGGACGGACACCCCCACCCCTAAAATTTGGGGGTACCCCGGACACTCCCCTCCCCTTGAATTTGAGGAGGGGGTCCCAGTACTAAAAACGCTAAAAAGGGTATTTGAGGTACCCCAAGAGACACCCCCTCCCTCAAATTTCGGGGGTCGGGTATACCCTCCAAAATCCGAAAGGCTGCCCACCTATGGTTAGATTTCAATTTAGAGGATAGGTCAGGTAAAACTAAGGAACGCCTCGTTAGTTTTTAACACATGGTTTTTTTCGTGCCCCATGGGTTTTTCTTTCGAACACTTCGGATAAGAGTGGATAAGAGGGTTAAAAACCCTTTCAATCAAAAAGGTTTCTATTACTACTAAAAATGTTAAAAAAAGTAAAATAAACATGTTTTAACTAGTGATGTTCTTTCTTACTTGTGGTGAAAAAAGAAGAAGGTTGTTGCCGATTCCAAGCAAGATATTTTTAAGGGAAGAACAAGCTATAATTACCATTACAATCTCGTTGCCCACGTATGGGATGCAGACCTGTGCACTGCCCCGGGGGTTAAAACGGGGGGGGCAATTCCAAAACGGGGGGGGGGCACGGGGGGACAACTTTTTTGAAACGGGGGGGCAATAAAACGGGGGGGGCAAGCAGGGGGGAAAGAAAAAAAAGAGAAAAAAAGGAGAAAAAAAGAGAAAAAAAGAAGGGAAAAGGGAAAAAAGGGACAAAAAAAGCAGAAATAAGGTAAAAATAGGTCTAAAATGGCTTAAAATACATTGAAATAGGCTAAAAACTGCAAAAAATTCGCGATGATGGCGTCATCATAGGTCAAAAATGGCGTCATATTTTTAGGGTACTTTTTCATTTTTTGGCGGGGGGGGGGGCAATAAAACGGGGGGGGCAAATCCTCCAATAAAACGGGGGGGGCATTTTCAGACCGTGCACAGGTCTGGGATGTGTAATAAAGGCGATCTTTCATTTTGTAAAAGCATCTTCATGAAATAAAATGTTCGAGTACGATATGGTTATTCTGTGAAAATCCTGAATTCTATTTGAACTCTGGTCCGCAAATAAGAAATTTTTAAGCCTATTAAATCACTTTAAAATTGAATCTAAAGGAAAAATTACCCTGGGACTGGATTCATACATGGGCAAGTTGGTCCGGAGAGGGGGGGTTAAACCCCAAATTAGGGGGGGGGGGGTTAAAATCCGAGAAACGCAAAATACCCATGTCTTTTTTCGATTTTAAATGAAAAATAAGTAAACAACGCTAATTTTGGGTCAAAAAGCCCTTTTTATTGCACTTTTGAGCTTTTTATTGCTTAAAACATTCATTTTGACCTCAAAACTTAAGTTTGGAGGCAGTTAAAAGTCATTTTAAAGACCTTTTTTTTCTTCATTTTTCCAAAATTGGGGGGGTTAACCTTTTCTCCCCCCCCCCACTTTTGAGTGGGGGGTTAAACCCCCCTTCTCAACATTTGGGGGGATTAACCCCCCAACCCCCCCCGTGCCCATGTATGGCTGGAACAGCATCCCTTATTTAAAGATTTTGAGTGCAGAATGTCGGAGTATAGTAGAAAATATTCCATTTTATATAGGAATGCACCAATAGTTTTATTGTTATAATCGTGTTTTTATAATAGTAAAACAGAAAGCTTTTAAGGATTAAAACCGTGGAAATGCATTCTGCTGTACGGACCTCCAGGGACAGGGAAATCTTACCTGGCAAAAGCCGTGGCGGGGGAAGTGAACGCACTCTTTTATCCAGTCTCGGCCGCGGACCTTCTCTCCTCGTAAGTTTTTTAATTGTTGTTTGTCCATAGGTGGACAGCCTCCCTGATTTTGTGGCTAAATATTTTAGAGAGGGGGGAGTTCCAAAACATTTTGGGGTATACCCCAAATACCCTATTTTTAGCCTTTTTGGTACTAGTAGGTAACTCCCAAATTTAAGGGGGAAGAGTGTCCGAGGTACCCTCAATTTTTTTTTTTTTTTTTTTTTGGGGGGGGGGTGGCAGTTTTGATATTTTTTCGGGGGGGGGGTGTAAACATCCCCCGGTCCACCTATGCGTTTGTCATCAACGCCCCCTATTGTCCAGTGGCTTTCTAAAGGTCTTCAACGAATAGGATTAGCAAATGGTAGAAATGAATATTTCAACTGAAAATGCTACTACTGCAAAGTACAATTTTTTACGCAATATATCGTCGTTTCTAAGGCAAAATTAGCCAGTCATTATAAAATACACTTGATTGTGACTCATTCTGTAGTAAATAGAGTCCTGTTTTAAATTAAATATGAGTCACATGCACACATATTTCATATGAACTGTGGCTGATTTTGCTGTAGTAACGACGATAGTTTTCTGACTTTCAAAATTCGTTGACATAACTTTGAAATTCAAACTGGGGCCTGTTTCATAAAATACTGGTCTTCGTAAATTACAAGTTTATCAATAACTTTTTTTATTCTGAACCATTTGCGTTGAAATTTGAAATGAAAAAAGATTATATGCCATGTGCAAACTATTTAAAATTTCATGTACGTAGCTGTTGTGTGTTTAAAGTTATTCCAGTTTTAAACTTTGGCCACTTGTAATTTTTTACAAGTTCTCAAAAGAAAAATTTACCCTAGTCGGAGTAGGGTAAATTTTACTTTTGAGAACTTGTAAAAAATTACAAGTGGCCAAAGTTTAAAACTGGAATAACTTTAAACACACAACAGCTACGTACATGAAATTTTAAATAGTTTGCACATGGCATATAACTTTTTTTCATTTCAAATTTCAACGCAAATGGTTAGAATAAAAAAGTTATTGATAGATTTGTAATTTACGAAGACCAGTATTTTATGAAACAGGCCCCTGGAGGAGATCTTTTGTTTTATAGTGACTTGCAAGTCTTTTCCTTGAAAAATACCGTTCCGATTTGAGTAACATTTGACTCGAAAGATTTTTGCTCAAGTCAATAGATGGCCGGGCAAGTTAAGGTTGATCCGGTTGCTATTTATTCCTATATTAATAATAGCTTTTGAATAGTGAAATGCCTTATAAACATATATGAGCATAGGGGGGGGGGGTAGGGTAGGGTCCACGGGTCCACCCTCCCTAGCCTCAAAATTTCGGACCTCCCCCTAGATTGAATTTAGGGCCCCTTCCCCTCCCCCAAAAATTTTTAAATTTTGACAGCCTACCCCCCTCTGGAATTCTAAATTGACCCCCCCTTCCGAGCCAAATGTTGGGTATGAATGTAGGTCAAAATTTACTGTCACAAACACGGTTTTGTTGTAAAAAACAGTAATTTTGTACTTTTCTTTATACATAAATAGCCTATTGCCATATTTTAGTATATAAAATTCTATATTAGAGCTAACAAACTTAAATAAATGATT
>JASAMX010007179.1:0-15343 GCA_030248175.1 Microlaimidae sp. YZB2_3
TAAAAATGCTATGAAAATATTCCAACAACACCGTATTTCAATTAATTATTTACTTTCGAACTGATTTTAATTTTTAATGATATAATTAATTTGATTATTTAATTTTGAAATCGATTCTGTATTAAGCTGTTACAGGCTTTTATTTCTTGCATTTCTAAAACTCTAGCACTCTATTAAGCAAATATTTTTATGTATATCAAGCTGGTGATTAAGTAGAGTACAGCGATTAAACTTAGTATTGTTTGTATGTCCGGTTTTAAGTGCTACTATAATCTCATTTCAGCTACTTTAACCTGGATTATGCGTAGAAAAATATGTGGAAGTTACGTCATCAATAATCTTTTTAAACTTTTTTCTGGCTTTTTTTTTTCAAAAAATTTTCTCCTTAAATAAATATTGTTGTTAAATTTTTATCATTATTTTTATTTGAAAGCATAATAAAACTTCAGTTTCTTGAAGTTTTAGCACTTATACTACAAGTACTTACAAGTCCCTTATTATTTATATATAAATAATCTATTATAATAGAATTTAAAGCCACAGAATTACATCGTGGAATTTAAATTAAATTTTTAAAATAGAAATACTTTTTAATAAAGTGTTAAACAACGTACCATAACTGACTAACAATATTCCAAGTAGCACCGAAAATTTATTTGAATACATTCCTATGAGAACACTAAAAAACCACCAAATTTATCAAGTAGCAATCTCTCTTTTGATAACAAATATTAAAAAAAGCAAAATAAGATTTCTGTATATATTTAATTTAGTAGAGAAAATACGTCCTTCTTGTATTGTAACTAAAAGGTAGGTTGTCTTTAAAAAAGCTTAGTGATACATAACTTTGGGAAAAAGGCTTTAGCAAGAATGTATAAGAGTAAGAGAATATCCGACTGTATATTAAATATTTTACTTAATATGGTATGTGAAGCAATTCGCAGTGTAGATTTTTCGGTAAAACTATTTACCACGACCTGTGGAATAATCTACAGTTTGTTGAATAACCTACACGAGGGATTTTTCTATAATAATACTGTCGAATATTTCACGCTTTTTCTTCAATTCTAACGTTTTTATTGTTTACATATTAAAAAAATATTTGCAAGCAAAAAAGATACAAACGAAAAAAATCCATTACGACCTGTGGAATACACATTTGTACAAAGTGCTTGCTACATACCTCAGCGAACTGTTATAAAGACTTAAAAACTAAGGGAAATGGTCCAAAACCCAAATCCAAACTTACTGTTTGTTAAATAATCTACATGAGAGTCTGTCCACGTAATACTGTTGAATATTTCACACTTTTTTTAAATTCTAATGTGTGGATTATTTTACTTGCTGACGGAGCAAAAACAAACACATTCAAACAAAAAATCTACTACAACATGTGGAATAATCAGCAGTTTGTTAAAAAATCTACATGAAAGTTTTTACACACAATATTGGTGGAATAATACGAACGTTGGAATACAAAAAAGTAAAATATTTAACATTTTTTACAGTATTATTTAATATTTTTACAGTATTATGAGAAAACTCTCATGTAGATTATAGTGTTGTAAAAAGTATTGATTTTGGATTATTTTAAGTAAAAGTAATTTGAAAAAATTTAATTTAAGTAAAGCAACAGTAAAAGTAATTTTTGATTTTTTATTTTAAGTAAAGTAAAAGTAATGATCAAAATTTTATTTAAGTAAAGGAAAAGTAAAATTAAGACCTATTTTTTTAAGTAAAAGTAAGAGTAAAGAGTAAAAGTATAATAAAAGTAATTTTGAAACGGAGAATAACACCGGTTTTTTGAACTCCAGAGCTCGGTTCTAAAGTTTTTTGTTAATTTTATGTATTAATTATCATTTATATAAGTTTTTTAGTCAAAATAAATAGTTTTAGCGTGTTAGTGGCTTAAAAAATTATCTTCTGCCATTCACTTTACAACAAGCCCATAGGAAATCTACCCATTGAAATTACTTAAATTTTACTTTATCAATTTAAGTATTTGCAGTAAAAAATCCGAATAAAAGTAAAAGTAAAAGTATTTGAAATTTCAAAAGTCGAGTAAGAGTAAAAGTAAAAGTATTTGAAATTTCAAAAGTCGAGTAAAAGTAATCCAAAATCCGTTACTTTTATTAATTTAAGTAAAAGTAAAAGTAACTTTTTACAACACTAGTAGATTTACAAGCAAAGTAACTGTAGATTGCACAGTTCGTAGTAAATATTTCTACCTGATGAAAAATATACATTATGGATTGCTTAACGTATAATTAGGAGAACAACTGTTTAACACACAATCGCACATTTTCTTACTTTTCTGCATACTTAATAGAACATAACTTTGGAAAAAGGCTTTGCTCATCAGTATACATCATAAATAACTATTTTTGGATCGTGTTTACTTATTTTCGAGATTCATTAAAATGCGACGTTTACAGCCAAAAACATTCAGGTATGGGTAGTTCGGAAAACAGAACATTTCAAAGTTGTAGTCCGACTTTTTTTAAGAATATATATCTTAAATTGTTCACAAAAAAATTAATAGAGTAATACAACCAGGTTTTTTCAACGACGAACTTTGAAAATAATATAACAAAAAGACTAAAAATATTTAAAAAAGGTTTTTGATTGCATATGAGAGTGAAAAAGTATGGGGAGGGGTTTTACAAGCACGAGTGCGACAAACACACACATGCACGCACCTGCGTAGGCACGCACCCACGCGCACGCACGTACGCACGCACGCAAAAACACATACGCATCTTGGATTTAATTTCGACCAATGGATGCTGAGCACCAAAGCTGTACACTTATTACTGAACTATGTATAGCTAGCTACAATATACATAGAGTTCGCGGCGCAATAGTTTGCGTATGCAACATCCAGATGCAGAAACTAAGTCTGGCCAAATTTAACCCCGTACTTTATACGCGTAATATGAAGAACGTAATAAGACAACTTAACAAAACAACTCAAAACATTAGAAATTTTTGTCTAATCCGAAAAATTCAAAAAACGAGGTGAGCCAAGGGGAGGATGTGTCGCTTAATCGGTTGACGGATCGGACGCGATTGACTTTCGATTTGCGCTGCAGAGAGGTGCGGCAGAGGCGGACCGGTTAAGCGCCTCACCCGTCGAATCGAGCCCCTGCCGACCCCCTTCCCCTCCCCCCCCTCCCCCCGCCGAGTTTCTACCGACCCCGCCCCCTTCGCACCGGACGAGTACACAAATGTGTCCACAAAGCTTTGGGAAAATTTTTTAAATCTGAAAGTGATTTATTTTTTAAGATTTGAACAGTTTTAATAAGTGTAGCCAGAAAGTTTTAGAACATTTTTTTAATTCAACAGCTATTTATTTTATAGGATTTGAACAGTTTTATAAGTCCAACCAAACAAAAGCACAAAAAACAAAAAGCTATTATTTATAGATGAACAGTTAAAAGGGTCACAAAGCTTTAGAAATTTTTTTAATCGAAGTGATCACAAAACTCTTCAAAAATTTTTAATATCAAAAGTATTTTTTTTTTAGGATTTGAACAGTTTTAATAAGTGTAGCCACGTAGTTTTGGAACAAAACAAAAAAAAAGCAACACAAACTTAAAATTTTTTTAATCTGAAAGGATTTGTTTTTTAATGATTCAACAAATTAATAAGTGTAGCCACGTAGTTTTGGACATTTTTTTTAATTCAACAGCTATTTATTTTATAGGATTTGGACAGTTTTAATAAGTGTAGCCACAAAAATTTAGAACATTTTTTTTAATTCAACAGCTATTTATTTTATAGGATTTGAACAGTTTTAATAAGTGTGTTCACAAAGCTTTAGGAAATTTTTTTAATCTGAAAGTGATTTGTTTTTTAGGATTTGAACAGTTTTAATAAGTGTAGCCACGTAGCTTTGGGACATTTTTTTTAATTCAACAGCTATTTATTTTATAGGATTTGGACAGTTTTAATAAGTGTAGCCACAAAAATTTAGAACATTTTTTTAATTCAACAGCTATTTATTTTATCTAAAGCGATTACCCAAACAAAAACAAAAAAAAAAAACAAAAAAAAAAAAACCAAAAAAAAAAAAAAAACAAAAAAAAAAAAAAAAACCAAAAAAAAAAAAAAACAAAAAACAAAAAACCAAAACAAAACACAAAACCACAACCCCATTTAATACCCGTGATTTGAACAGTTTTAATAAGTGTAGCCACGTAGCTTTGGGACATTTTTTTTAATTCAACAGCTATTTATTTTATAGGATTTGGACAGTTTTAATAAGTGTAGCCACAAAAATTTAGAACATTTTTTTTAATTCAACAGCTATTTATTTTATAGGATTTGAACAGTTTTAATAAAGTGTGTTCACAAAGCTTCATAACACTTTTTTAATACGACGGCAATTTAAGTGATTATTGGTATTTTTTTAGATTTGGACAGTTTAACGAAGGTTTTGTATTTGTGAAGCCTGGTTTTGAATTGTATACTATGACAAACAATGATAAACAATCGAAGTTTTTTGGCAAAATACTCCCAGTTTAGTATACATTCTTAATATATCCGAAAATTTGGAAATGTTTTTCAGTAAATTTTTTTGTCTAATAATTAAAATTACACGTCTGATTAGCATTTATTTCAGAATTCTAAAGTTTACACTAAAACCCATAGGCTTCGGCTTTTAGCATTTTTTTATAAAATAAAATTATATAAACAAGAATACTGCTTACAGTGTTTTTCATCACATCAAACTTCAACAAATGTTTTTCAGTAAATTTTTTTTGTCCAATAATTAAAATTACACGTCTAATTAGCATTTATGTCAGAATTCTAAAGTTTACACTAAAACCCATAGGCTTAGGCTCTCAGCATTTTTTTATAAAATAAAATTATATAAACAAGAATACTGCTTCCAGTGTTATTACATTAACCTTTGGCATTTTTGATATTAGCTTAAAATTAAAATTTACTTGCATAATATTCGGTTTTATTATATGGTTCAAGTTAAAACTAAAAATTATTCGCTTTATTTTTAGATTCTAATATTGACGTAACAACGTGAAGTCACAATTAAAGCTAAAAAACGAAGAATTTTGTGTATTTAATTTTTAAAATCATTAGCTTTATTTGAATTGTATCGTCAATTTTGTTCACAGGAAATTTTTTTTCGGTTTCAAGTTTATTTTTTTCTACTTCTACTTGGTAACAA
Source organism: Microlaimidae sp. YZB2_3 (assembly GCA_030248175.1). Classification (NCBI taxonomy): domain Eukaryota; kingdom Metazoa; phylum Nematoda; class Chromadorea; order Desmodorida; family Microlaimidae; species Microlaimidae sp. YZB2_3. Next base: position 5,192 of record JASAMX010007179.1, read on the forward strand.
CCATATCTAAAAACTATAATCAGATTTTAAAAAAATAATAGAATAAGCGACTCATGTCAAACGTGAAGACGTCGTGCAGAGGTTTGGGGTCGGGGGCAGCCGCACCATTCCAGCTTCTCCGAATGTCCGCGTGCGAAATCGCGCGCGTTGTTTGAAATTTGACCAGTCAGACCGGGTTGAGTTTGGCGAAGCTTATTTATAAGCCTACCGCTTTTGCCCAGTTTTGTGACGAAGTCGCAGGCACCTCCCCCTCCCCCGCGTTCTCGTGCGCGTCCGCCGTTTTCAGACAGCGGTTCCGAACTGGGCGATTCTGGACTTTGACTTTAAATTCTGGACTTTGACTTTTTAAAGTTCCGCATTCGGACGGAGTCATTTTCGGACATCGTTCGCACACGACACCGAGAGCAAACAACACCTTTTAAGCCCTTGGCGGGAAAACGACGCCTTTTACAAATAGCGGCCGCCACCTTTTAATAGTCTTAATACACCAGCATCTGAGGGCCAGAAGTCGGGGAAAGTTTTTTTCTCGATGCTTTATTTCCTGACTTAATCGAAGACGACGCGTGTTTAAAAAACTTTTTTACGAAAAAAAAACAGACAAACAGAGTTATTTATCCTTATAATGGAGTTTCATTTAGCTTTAAAAAATAAAATTGAGGGTTAGGAAGTCGTTTACTTTTTTGAAAATTTGTTTTTTTTTAATTTTTTTGGAAAAAATATAGTTTTTTAAATTACTGTTTAATATTGGAAAAAAATAGTGAACTATTTTTGCTGCTATCTCAAAATAGTATGATTAAATTACTACATTGTAAATATTACTAACTGTTTTTTTATAATTAACCATAAATTTAGTTGTAAGCTTCAAGAAAACAAAAACTTAAATATAAATTTAAAAAAAACTTAAAAAAAATTACCTACATCGTAATGATAGTTCTACTATTTTACGAATGAGCTTTAAAATTACCAGTTTTTTAATTTACTTTTTATCTCAAAAAATGTTAAAAATGATACTTTTTTAACCGAAATAATACCTATATTCGAACAAAACTATTTTATTATATAAACTTTTATTAATAATACATATACCGGTGACAAAACCCAAGAAACAAAAACACAAAGCACAAAACAAACAGGAACAACAAACAAATCACAAGAGAGATACGTTCCACCACGTTTGAAACCCATACCCATTCCATTTCACAATAGCAGTCTTCTATGGACGCTTGTCTGTACGCGACAGTACCTTTTTTAGTGGGTCGAACTACCCCTTTTTCTGTGAACAAAATGGAACACGGCAATTGGTGATTTTTCATTATCAAAGGTAGCTCCGCATTTTTGAGCTGCGGAAGGTCCTGTGAAGATAAAATCAAATTAATTTACAATGATTCTTTATATATAGTAATCATCTCTGTTCGCTGTTTGAAATTTTTCAACCAGAATTTTATTCAAATTCAAAAAAATATTAACCTATGCAAAAATATTCTACAACGATTTTGAGTATTTCTTTTCTATAAGCGTTTGTAATTAACAAAAAAGTTTCTTTTGTTTTCTTTTCGTTTTCGATGTAAAAAAAAGTTTGAATAAAACAAAAAATTACTATTTTACCGCAATAAACTAATCCTCGATTTAACGCTCCTATAATTCTTTGATCTATGATAGTTATTTCCAGTTTAAACATTGAGATTTTGTAGCCATTTTTTATTAAATTAAGTACTTATTTTTAAGTTTTAACGAATTTAAATTTTGAGCTTTAAGTCCCCTATATATTCATGTGTAAAAAAACTCGTTCGCCAAAATTCTGTTTTGAGACTCGTGAATACTCCCGGTTTTTTAATTGAAGTGCTTGCATTAGCAACTCCATGGCTTTTGTACGGTTTCCCAGTAATTTGTGCCTATTTCAGTTTACACAAATATTTTACAACTGTTTTTTATAAGAACTTTTATAGTTAACTTTTTATAGTCTCAATCAAACCTCCATAAATCTTTACTGCAATGTTTTTCAGATGTAGTCTTTCTAATTTATTTTACCTGTTTAAACAAGTGTTCTGGAATTTTAATTCTAAAGATGCTAGAAAGCCTTCTAATTGTTTTAATTTGTTTTGCGTTAAGTCTTTGTTTTTTTTCCGCGGCTTTCTTCTGAATAACAATAACTACTGTCGACACGAGAATACCAGTACTGATTAACATAATCACCATTAAGAAAAACCAATCTAAATTTAAAAAAAAAACTTTTTATGTTTTTGGATGTCGTTCAATTTTTTTAGTTCAAACAAGCTATAAATATCATCTGTTTCTTGCTATATATTCTTTAACATTCAAATTTATCTGGTTGATATGATATTAAATTTACGGAATGGTTTGCATACTGGTGAAAAAGTATAACGCTTGTTTGTTACGCAATACTGGAACATCTAGGTAAATGCAATACTTCACGTTTTATGGAAATGTGTCTATATTTCTATAAAAACATATTTATGTTTCTATTAGGTAAGCATACTTATTATTTAGATAATACATTTTCATAATAAGAAAATAGAAAAGTTACAAGAAACAGAAACCTTTATAATAATATATAAAACTTTTTTAAACACTATAATTTTTGCTTTTCTGAAAAAAAAACACTTACTGATCATTGGTAAATATTTTGAAGTTGTAGGCATTTGATCTGAAACCATTAGTAAAAAAATTGACATGGCCAGTAGAGTCGTGATTCCTGAATGATTTTGTAAAACTTAAAGCGACGAGAAAATTTTAGTTTAAAAACTTTGTTTTTCTTAGCAATTGAAAAAACATAAACAACAATAAATATATGTGCCTATACCCTAGCTATACCTAAACCTAAGCGTAAACTAAGTTCCCATTGTTCGCGATTTCCAAGTTCTATAAATTTCCCACAGCTGCAAGTTCCCTGCTTACGGCTCCAAAAATCCCCGTGCAATAGTTTTGTCACTGAGCGGCTATTTACAAATTGAACTGTATAATCATAATATTAATGCAGTTCGTTTTAAAATGCATCGAAAGAGTCTAACTTGAAATACGAAATCTGGCCATCGAAGGGTATCAAAAATCATCAATACCCTTCATTTTTAACGCGACAAATAATTTTATATTTATTATAGATTTGTATATATAAAAAAGCACGGTCAATTTTAAAGAGTAAAAATAAATGGTGTCCTTGGAACCGTCAGCAGAAAACTTAGAGCCGTTGGAAATATTTTGAGAACCTGGGGCATCAAAAATGGAAAATTGGAGCCGAAAGTAAGAGAAAACGTTATTTTAGGCTTTGGCTTTGTGGCTTTGGCTTTATTCTTCATGATTTAGCGAATTTCCATATTCGGCGCCAAGTTCTTTATTTTCGGCCGCAAGTTTCAGCTATAAGTGTTCTCGGTCCCAATGACTTTAAATCGGCAAGAATATTCAAAAAACTATACTATGTTATTGTAGACATTCTTTTGTCTGTATGAATTAAAAAAATTGCGGTTATAGATGAATTAGGATATATTTCGTTTGTATTCGCTACAGTTTATACTAATGCTGTTTCCAGATGTTAAATCAATTATATTGAGTTTGGAACAGTTAGGGTAACTGACTTAAAGTCGACCAGGGACCTGTTTCATAAAAACTTTTGTAAATTCTCATTTTACAACTTTCCGCCTATTTTTTGTAAATTACACGATAAAGGTTTTTCGACTTGTAATCCAGGGGGAGCATCTCCGCGCGCTACTCTGCGCTGATTGTCGCAACCACGTCATTTCATCTCCGGTGATCGATCAATATTCGCCGCGTCGTATATCCTCTATCATGTAATATACAAAAAATAGGCGGAGTTTTGTAAAATGAAAATTTACAAACGTCTTTATGAAATAGGCCCCAGGCCTTAATATCGACCACCGGCTGTTGTTTTTGCCATGCGTAAAATTATGAAATGAACTGCGTATGTATGGATAGATTGTCATGTCATCTATCTAGCCTTAAGGCTGGTTCATACTTATGTAAAAACGTCCTTTGGACAAAGTCCAAAGGACGTTTTTACATACGTTTATACGCTGAATTTTCTTCCTTTGGACTTTGTCCAAAGGACGTTTTTACATAAGTATGAACCAACCTTTATGCACTTGATATCATAACTATCCGCATAGCAACAATAATAGCCGGTGGCCGAAATTAAGGCTGGCTAAATTTAAGTCAGTTACCCTATATACTAATTATACACGACAGCTCCTTACCTAGCGTTACTTTTTCCGTGCGGTCACTGCCGCTGTTGGACGGGGTAAAAAGACCGAGTATGCAAATGAGCGTGACAATAACGGACGGCACTATCAAATTCACGATGTAAAACAGCGGCTTCCGGCCGATAGCGATGTGGAAATACAGAATGGTGAACGGTTTACTGCAACAACCGTATTCTTGCGTGTCTCTATAATCAAGGATATGATATATTTTTACTATAAACACGACGTAGTTAAATCGCTCATCTTTTCATTTAACATGTGAGTATAGCCGGCATCCAGCGCGGTAATTTTAAAAACTAATTTTAAATACTACAAAACCACACATCACCATTTAACTATACAGTAAATATCGTGCTGGGTGCCGGATATACTTACATGATGAGCAGTTTAACTACGATGCGTCAATAATTAAATAAATTTTCATACACTTTCATTGTATCGGCAAATTTTAATTCGTGTTTGGCGTCAACTGGCGGTATACTTTTTTACAAGTTTTTGACCGAGTGTTACCTAAATCCATGATATTCGGCGAGTTTCAAAAGCTTTTGTGTGTCAAGTTGAGAGGTTTTATAAGTATGTAACCATGTATTATGAGAGTTGGTTGCGCATTTTTGTTTGTTTGTAGAATTTTTTCCAGAAAACTCATAAATTCTCACCGTCACATTAAAAAAAAAACAAAGATGGCTCAAATTAAAAATAACAAAAAAACAAGATCTTGAAATAGTTTAAAGGTGCGGTATACTAAATCATGGTGTATTTTTTTCGCGTTGTCTTTGGTATCAATCGATGCGTTAGGTTTTACTGAGTAAAAAATTGTATTACGAAAAAAATAATTTTCAGCGGTTCTCGAGATATTAGCAAGAATATTGCTTGGTTATTTCGGATTTTTTTTTGTTTTCTAACAAACACCTGCGTGGTGATGAATTTGGTGTGTTTTTTTTGCCTTCGTTTGATTTTGCAAACGCATTCTTTCTTGGGAAAATTCGTATGTTTTTAAGCCTTTTTTATGCTAATTTTGCTATGAAAAGATGGAGAATTTTTAGTTGTACTAATTTCTGTGAGTTTTTTTATGATTTTATTGCAAAAAAAGGCTTTATTCGAAAAAAAAACAAATTTGAAAATTTTGAGTTTAGTTCAGTCGCGGCGACCCTCCTCGTGTTGTTTCTTTACAGGGGATAAGCGATAAAGAAAACCAACAACACGAGGAGGATCGCCGCGACTGAACTAAACTCAAAATTTTCAAATTTGTTTTTTTTCGAATAAAGCCTTTTTTTGCAATAAAATTATAAAAAAATCACAGAAATTAGTACAACTACAAATTTTCCATCTTTTCATAGCAAAATTAGCATAAAAAAGGCTTAAAAACATACGAATTTTCCCAAGAAAGAATGCGTTTGCAAAATCAAACGAAGGCAAAAAACACACCAAATTCATCACCCTGAAGGTGTTTGTTAGAAAACAAAAAAAAATCCGAAATAACCAAGCAATATTCTTGCTAATATCTCGAGAACCGCTGAAAATTATTTTTTTTCGTAATACAATTTTTTACTCAGTAAAATCTAACGCATCGATTGATACCAAAGACCACGCGAAAAAAAATACACCATGATTTAGTATACCGCACCTTTAAATAATTTAAAAAGTTTTTTGGTGACAATCTACTGACGAAGCTCTGTTTTATTTAAATCAAAACTTCGCTGTTTTAGTAAAAATTTTATTACCCCAGTTATGCTTAACTAGTGGGAACAAAAATGCATAAGAGTAAAGAATGTTCGACTGTGTGTTAAACTGTTGTTCTAATTATGCGTAGATTATTCCACAGTTAAGATTTTTTATTATGTAAAATAATCAACTGCGACCTGTTAAATAATCTACAGGTTGTGGAATAATCTACATGATAATTTTTCTATAAAAAATAGATTATTTTACACGTTAACCTCGAATTTGGAAACAGAAAAACTGCGAACCTAAAACTCTTTGAAAGGGTTTTTTTCACATAATGTTGTCAAATATTCAACGTTTTTTGTTGATTCTGACGTATAAATTATTTTACATGTTAAAACATGCAACATTTTGAATAATTTGAAGTATTCCACAGTATAGTGTAGAAATATTTCATCTATGATTTAGCGTTTACAATTTTTTAATTTGCTAACTGCTGCGAACTTCAAAAAAATTGCGAACTTAAAATCCTCAGGTGACGTTTTTCTTTCAGGTGATGTTGTCAAATCTTCTAAGTTTTTTGTTGCATCGGACGTATAGATTATTTTATATGTTAAAACGTGGAATATTTTAACTAATTTTAATTTATTCGACAGTGTATTATGTAGAAAAATTTTATCTATAAAATGTGCGTTCAGAAATTTTTTATTTCTACATGACAAAAAATTTACATGTGGATTGCTTAACATAATTAGAACAGTATTGTTTAACACACAGTCCGATATTCTCTACTCTTATGCATTCTTAATGGGAGTGGGTAATAATTCGGAAAGTTTTGTTAACAAAGTTTTCAACCTTGCTAACAAAAATTTCCGAGTTTTGACCCAGTTCTACCAGAAATATATAATATACAGAAAAATGTGCAACTCATAAATAAAAAAGTAAGTAAAAATAGGTCATTATATGTAATGAACCTCTCCATTTAAATGGCACCCTCCATTATAATCGCATAGTAGTCATTTTAGTTCGGCGAAATAAAATGAAGCAGAAGCCATTATAATAGCCATTAATTGATTTATTTTCACTTCATATATCTTCACAAGTGTTATACTGTCCGGGCCGCATGAGTTTTAAGGCTGGTTCATACTTATGACAAAACGTCCTTTCGACTTTGTCCAAAAGACAATTTTAGAAAAACCAAAACGTCCTTTGGACTTTTGCCTTTGTACGAAGTATGAACGCTGCTTAGAAGGAAAAAGTCCAAAAGACGAAAAGTATGAACACGTTGTTCTTTGGATTTTGTCCTATGGACTTTGTCCTTTGGAGAAAATCCAAAAGACGTTTTTACGCTGTATTTGTCTTTTGGACAAAGTCCAAACGACTTTTGTCCTTTAGACTTTGTCCAAAGGACGTTTTGTCATAAGTATGAACCAGCCTTTACCGTGTCGGTGTAATACTGTCCGACACGCGAAATCTCATGCGGCCGGGACAGTATTACACTTGTGAGTAGTATGGAATGAAATTTGATCAATAAATGGCTATTTTAATGGCTTCCGTTCCATTTTATTTCGCCGAATTAAGATAAACCCGTTTTAGAGAATTATTATTAAAACGTTCAAACTTTCTCTAAGGTGTATAAGTTTTAACAGAATAATAATAAAAAGTTTAGTTTTTTTAGCTCGTTTTTTTAATGCAAAATTGGCTTTTAATACATCCTCAGTCTTACAAAGTGTAATAATTCACTTACTTCGCGCCTGTATTTAAAAGCGGTTAAGTGCAAATTATCACTTTGTGAAATTGTGAATTTAACACACTAATGGCTGCTTCACACCAAATTGATAAGTGACAACGCAATTCGTGCGGGTTTTCACCATTAGATTACACTGTCATTTATAGCTGCACTGCAGTATCACGCTGTCACTACAGTATAACGCGTTGTCACTTGTCGCTTATCACTCCAGTGTGAAGTGGGCTTTAAATTTTAGCTTTCTCAAAACATTAAAAAAATGCTTCTTTTAGAAATATTATAACTACATATTATAAATCTGGATTATATTTTTACAAGTGCATACAAACACAATGACATTTTCATTTATTATGAGTTAACATTTTATACAGGAATTGTTTAATCCATTAAAAAAATCTGTTACGTACTTTTCAGCTCCAAAACTCACCAGATCCCAGCTGTTACTTGGTATAAAGTTTGCTATACTGTTATAAGAGTTTGAGAGATAATAGTCGATTGTGTCCCTGAAACAAAACGGCTGTTTTTTGTGTTATAAGGGAAAATTTTAATTTTTATATTCATATTTGAATAATATTAAACAAAAAAATTAAACTCCGGCATAAAAATTGTCGATGGTGTCATAAACTATTTCTTCCTTTGATTTTCCCTTAGAAAATATGGGGTCTACGTCTATAATACTTTGGCCCCCCGGTGAAACCATTTTTCTTACGCTCAATGGAAACTATGAATCTACCTAGCATTACAAAAATTTGGGTCTGCGGTCCCGCCGCGAAATCAGAATTCGTTATGAAACCAATGATTTTTACCAATTTTTTTTGAAAACCAGAGATTAAACAACTATATTGAAAAAAAATTTTGAGTATTTTTATTAACTTTTTACCATTATTTAGAGCTATATTAAGCGTAACTAAGGTTTCTCATATGTAAATTTTTTGGTTAATCAGAAAAAAAACATTTTGTGATGCTTAATTAAATACAAAAAGACCACTAAAATTTTTCAAGTAGATGTTTTATTTGTATATAGTATTTCCAGTTTCAAAAATAATACAAAAAATGCATTTAATTTGAGAGGAACTTTATTTCGTGGTGGGATCGCGAACCCTATTTTTGTTATGCTAGGTAGGTCCATTAGGATTTAAAAAAACACTTCTAACTTTATATTTAGCTTTAATCAGGAGTTAAATAGCAAAACTACCTTTTAATTAAACAAAATTTTATCTAAAACATTGACTGTTTTTTGTGTTGTAAGGGAAAAATTTTAATTTTTACATTCATATTTGAATAATATTAAACAAAAAAATTAAACTCCGGCATAACAAAAATTGGGTTGGCGGTCCCACCACGAAACAAGGTTCCTCTCAAATTAAATGCATTTTTTGTATTATTTTTAAAACTGGAAATACTATACATACAAATAAAACATCTACTTGAAAAATTTTAGTGGTCTTTTTGTATTTAATTAAGCATCACAAAATGTTTTTTTTTCTGATTTACTAAAAAATTTACATATGAGACACCTTAGTTACGCTTAATATAGCTCTAAATAATGGTCAAAAGTTAACAAAAATACTCGAAGTTGTTTCAATATAGTTGTTTAATCTCCGGTGTTCGTAAAAAATTGGTAAAAATCATCGGTTTCATAACGAATTCTGATTTCGCGGCGGGACCGCAGACCCAAATTTTGTAATGCTAGGTAGGTCCATAGTTTCCATTCAGCAAAAAGAATGGTTTCACTGGGGGCCAAAGTATTATAGATGTAGAATCCATATTTTGTCGCAGGGAAAATCAAAGGGAGAAATAGTTTATGACACCAGCGTCAATTTTTATGCCGGAGTTTATTTTTTTTGTTTAATATTATTCAAATATGAATATAAAAATTAAAATTTTCCCCTATAACACAAAAAACAGTCGTTTTGTTTCAGGGAGACAATCGACTATTATATATTTTTTTAACAATTTTATACTCAAGTAACAGCTGGGATCTAGTGAGTTTTGGAGCTGAAAAGTACGTAACAGATTTTTTTATGGATTAAACAATTTCTGTATAAAATGTTAACTCATAATAAATGAAAATGTCATTGTGTTTGTATGCACTTGTAAAAATATATTCCAGATTTATAATATGCAGTTATAATATTTCTAAAAGAGGCATTTTTTTAATGTTTTGAGAAAGCTAAAATTTAAAGCCCACTTCACACTGGAGTGATAAGTGACAAGTGACAACGCGTTATACTGTAGTGACAGCGTGATACTGCAGTGCAGCTATAAATGACAGTGTAATCTAATGGTGAAAACCCGCACAAATTGCGTTGTCACTTATCACTTTGGTGTGAAGCAGCCATTAGTGTGTTGAATTCACAATTTCACAAAGTGATAATTTGCACTTAACCGCTTTTAAATACAGGCGCGAAGTAAGTGAATTATTACACTTTGTAAGACTGAGGATGTATTAAAAGCCAATTTTGCATAAAAAAAACGAGCTAAAAAACTAAACCTTTTATTATTATTCTG
>JASAMX010007180.1:0-14827 GCA_030248175.1 Microlaimidae sp. YZB2_3
TATAGGGTCATTGGAGAGACGTCACTTTTTTCATTTGGGTCCTATCGTAGATTTATTGATAAAATAATTTAAAAAATAAATAAAAAAAATAATCCGACCGCTCGATAAAACTTTTCAGCGACCTTAAAAGAGGCTGTCCCAAAACAGCCGTGGTAAGTTTTTTCTGCAACCACTTTGGTACCATCTAGCGTCAACAATGTAAAACTACAAAAAAAACGTTTTCCAGTATTTTTAAAATAGCTCAAAAACACAAATGACCTACATTACGGGTGTCATTAATACTAAGGCTAAAGTGCTTTAGTACTAAAGGGTTTTTTGGGCTTAGTACTAAAGCTAAGGCGCGGCTAAACTAAAATTAGCTGGCAAAAGCTCGGCAAAAGGTATGGGCCCGGCAAAACGTTAGCTTTTGCCAGCAAAATGACAAATTACAAAAAAATAGTAAGTGTTTCCACCAATCAAAAATAAGACTATTTAATGAGATTTCTATCAATGAAAGGGGGAAACAAGGTGGGGGCCACCTCCCCCCTTTAATCTTAAAGTTTTGGACAGTTCTCTCCAGAAAATTTTAATTTTTTATTAACCTGAGTCCCTAGCAGAATTTTAAATCAGACGCTTCTGAACTATTTTTGTTTTGAAAACCAGACACACCCTTATTTTCTTCCAGAATTCAAAATTTTCCATCCACGGTATAGCCCCCTAAAAAGCTAGCGAGTACGGAAGGGCTCCCTAGGACCTCCCTTCCAGAATTTAAGATGCAATTTATCCCGGGTAACCAAACACCCAAACCCTCCCGCCCCTTAGCTGACAAAACTATGCTCACCTGAAGTTGAATACACTATTTTTTTAGTTTAAATGTAACATAAGTGAGTTATTTGAGCAATAATGATAATTAAAACGATTAAAGCGACTTTTGGTTTAAAACTGCTGTGAGTATGGGTTTGTTTTTTTGTATTTCTTATTTTTGTTTAAGCATTAGAAAAGACTGCATTTTTTGCTTTATTGAAGTTTTTTTTTAGTTTCTGAGTGCTCAGTGTTAAAATAATCACATTTTGGAATTTTGTGAAGTTTATTATGCAGTAGTAAGCGTTTTTTTAATAGAAAATGTTGGTTAAAGGTTCAGTACCGAGTCAAACTTTGTGTCTTCGATTTGGATAGTTTTTTGTGAAAACGTTACCCTGCATCCAATAGGCCACAAAAATTTTTTCGCTAAAATATCTTTGTGAGTTCAGGAGATATGACTCTCCCTCTGAAATCGTGTCTTTTGAAATTCTGTACTTGAAAGATTTCTCAATGAGTATAAAACTTAAAGTTATAGACATTTTACTAAAAAATGGCTAATTTATACTTTAATTTGATACCTTTATTGTTAAGATGGGTATAGTATTTGTCGAGATATTGCGTTTTCCGTAAACAAAAACTCTCGATTTTTTTTGTTAAAAACACCAAACGACGGCAGTGATTTAATCAATTTTGCCCAACATTTTTGCCTACACCTCGTATTTTAGCGAAAAAATATATTGCTCCAATCTTAACAATCAATGTATCAAATTAAGGTAAAAATAGCCGCTTTTTTCAGTAAAACTTTTAAAATTTAAAATTTTATACTCATTAAAGAATTTTTCAAGTACAGAATTTCAAAAAACGCGATTTTGGGAGGTCATATCTCCTGAATCACCACATTTTGATAAAAAAAATTTGTGGGCTATTGGGGGCAGGGATAAGATTTTTACAAAAAATAATCATATTCGAAGACAAAATTCGAAAAAAATTTGACTTGATACCGCACCTTTATATGTTTTGTTGCTTTAGATATTCATTTTAGAAAACATATTCTTGATAGTTAACCATTTTTGATGGCTATTTAGATTTAAAGCTAAAACTGCAATACAGGTAGAAAAAAAATTTTAAAATGTAAAATTAACCCTAAAAATAATATTTTTAAAATATAAAATTAAAACCTGATGCAATAAACATTAAAAACGCTTTTAATGTTAAGTTTTTACTGTAAACTTAGCAGTGCAATGCTATAAATTAACTTAAAAAAGGAAAATTTTTAAAATTTAAGGCTAAAGTGCTTTAGTACTAAGCCTTTTTTTTGGCTTAGTACTAAAGCTAAGACTAAACTATTTTTGAACCTTTAGTACTAAAGCTAAGGCACGGCTAAAATGAAATTTCCCGGCAATGCACACCCGTAACCTACATAGTATAAGAAAAACCATAAAAGGCGATAATTCCTGCTACGACACAAATGATTAAAGAATGTAAATTAGAAATTCATTTATTATCATCTTGTTGTTCTTATTCTTCTTTTATTAATTGATATTATTTTCACTGAGATTTTTCTAAAACCTGCAAATGCCAATGCGTCAAAAAACTGGCTGAAATTTAGGAAATAGGTAAATTGTGATGCACAAACAAAACGTTAAAATATATATTTTTTGAAATAAAATAAGATGCCTATATCGCCGCTTAATTAGGTTGAGATAAAATGTTCAATAGGCAAACATACAGTATGAAACAAGAAATTCATAGTTTAAAAAACAAAGTTTGTATACCTAAATGTAAGGATGGTAAATATGTAAATATAATTGGCTCCAGAAACTGGAATCATGAAAATAACGATAATTTAAGTTTTTTGTCTAATGTTAAAATTATATTTATTATATTTTTACTTGAAAAAAAAGGCTTACTGTCACTTTGCTTAAATAAAATTTTGACTGTTACTTTTACTTTATTTAAATTAAAAATCACAAATTACTTTTACTTAAATCAAGAATATATAAAACAAGAGAATGTCCGACTGTACACTAAATTTTTGACCAAAATTTTGCGAGAAAAGCCGCGATTTCAATTTCGTGTGCGACTTTTCTCGCAAAAATCCGCCATTTTCTGCAAGTTTTCCCGCGCTGCGATTTTTTACGCAGTGTTAGTTTTCTCGCAGTGGGGACTGCGAGTTCTTTCGCACTCTATGCTGCTTTATTCGCACTGCGAGTATTTTCGCACTGCGAGTCGGGCTGCACAACAAAAAAAAAATAAAAACAAAGCGGTGCGAAAATTTTGTGTTTAAATTAGTAAAAGTCGTTTTTTTACCTTAAGATGTTAAAACTTTTTAATTTTAATAAAATAAAGTAACTTTCCAACGTTTTAAATTTAAATAAAACAAGTTTCGAAGTGTTTTACTCCATTAAAAATGACTACCAGCGTCTGTATTTTTTTTGTTGCGCAGCCAGACTCGCAAGTGCGAAAATAATCGCAGTGCGAATAAAGCAGCATAAAGTGCGAAAGAAGTCGTAGTCGCCACTGCGAGAAAACTAACACTGTGTTAAAAATCGCAGCGCGGAAAAACTAGCAGAAAATGGCGGATTTTTGCGAGGAAAGTCGCACACGAATTCAAAAGTGCGATTTTTCTCGCAAAATTTTGGTCAAAAATTTAGTGTATAGTCGGACATTCTCTTGTGTTATATATTCTTGCTTAAATCAATACTTTTTACAAAATTATTATATATTAGTGATGTTCCTATTCTCCCTATCCTTCGGAGCTCCGTTCTAAAAAAAGCGATTATAAGCTTATATTTAAGCTTGAAATTATGTTTTAAAAATTATCCATATTTTAAAGACTATTTCTACCGTTTTTTTTTAAAAGTGTAAAAAACTGGTTAGAAAAAGTTTTTAACAAAATGATATATTGCATTACTTAATCATTCATGATATTAAAATAAGACAGAGTTCCGGAGCTCCAGGGAGCATCATCAATTACAAACAAAATATTAATTTATTCTCCGTTTGTTATATAACAGTTTTAATGGGTTTTTTAATATAACTATTGATGATGTTTGCACTTAAACATCATGCTCTCGAGATCTCGTTATTTAAGAGTTTCCGAGTTTTCTCCAAAATGAATAATTTAAATCTATTTAACTTAAAGATATGTTTCAAATTATTTAAGTTTTTAAATAAATTTTAAAATTTTTATGTAGGTTGCACAAAAAATATTGTATAGTAGCAGTAATGTCTCCCGAAACTGAGCTCCGTTTTTTAAAACAACTCCATGAGCACTGCCCTATTTTTTTTATAAATTTCGTAAATAATTAAAGAATAATTTGCCAAAAATGTTTGTAAACTAACGAAATTTATAAATATCAATAAACATGCTTTAAAAATGTGAATACAATAATTTTAAACATAATTCTCTCACATAAGCTTGAAATTGTTTTTTAAAATCTTCGGGCCTTCCCCTGGCTTGAGCTGATATTGGTGGTGTATATAGGAGCATCACAAGTACATAGGTTGTTTGGGAAAATTCCTCAAAATAGAGCTCATCTCTGGAGAATTTTTGTTGACAAGCACTAAGTATAGCGCTTGTTCGAAAAGCAACGGTCATCGCAAAATCTGACAAAGGACGAAAACGAATTTTTTGTAATGAGCGTTTTTTTAGCTATTGTTTGTAACGTGCATTTAAATAAGGTAATTATTTTACGCAGACCTGTCCACGGTCTGGAAATGCTCCCCCCGCTTTATTGGAGGTTTTGCTCCCCCTTGCTCAAAAATGGAAAAATACCCAAAAATTATGGCGCCATTTTTTCCCTATTATGACACCATCATCGCAATATTTTTCCAGTTTTTAGCCTGTTTCAATGCATTTTAAGCCATTTTAGACCTATTTTTACCTTATTTTCGCTTGTCCCTTTTTTCCTTCTTTTTTCTTTCTCCCCTGCTTGCCCTTCCCCCGTCCCCCCCCCGTTTTAAAAAAGTTCACCCCACGTTTCAGAATTCCCCCCTCCCAATAAAGCTCCCCCGGGGAGGGGGGGCAGTGCACAAGTCTGTTTAACTGAACGACTACGATAAAATTAGGAATAGAAAAGTTATTATTGGATTTTACGAAGAATGTGGCTTGATTAATCAAACGCAAAAACATTTTTGATTTCACTATTTTTTACATTTGGCAAACAACTATCTGATTTAAGATCATAAAAAGTTAAAAGAATTAATAATTGTGAGTGTTTTCGATACACATGTTTGGAGTTAACTTTATATAAAATAAAACAATATATTTGAATAAAATATTTCACAACAACAAAACAATATAATATAAATAAATAATTTAGGATAATTTAAAACATAAGTATTTTTCGCTTGAAACAATAGAAAAATAAGTTGTTTTTGTTTTGGTTCACATTTAAACAAATAAAATTGGCACGATTGTTATCTAAAGACGATTTTTTTCCAGGGTTAATTCTGCAAAATTCGTGCAACAAAAGCTTAGTGTTAGTATATATTATTATATTTTATAGGGTAGTGCATTTAATTTCGGCACTTTTCCCAATTGGGCATTTTTGATTTTGGTTTATATCTTTGGTAATCCTGGACGGAATTCGACGTTTGATAGCTCAAATGAGAGCTAATTATATGTAGATGACTGTCGTGAGCTTTTTGTTTGTATGTTATGATATTTTCATTTGAAATTATGTGATTTATAAAAAATAAATTTGTTACTCGTTTTTAGAACATGGGCATTTCATGATTACGCAATAAATTGGTTTAAAAATTAAACTGTCCTGGTAAAATTTAATCTATTTTCCGAATTTTTACTCCCCGTGGTTCTACGTTGCGTCTGTGGTGAGCAATCGTTATAAAATAAAATAGTGTAATTTCGGCACTCATATGCTGTAGGTAAAAACGTGTTGAGTTAAGTGGTCGGGTGTTAAATCGTAGTTGTAAATAGTTAAAAGACAACGTTGAAATGTGTCGGGGTCTTATCACTGCACTTAAACTCGATTAAAAAGGTCTTTTTAAAAAGTGCCGAAATTAAATGCACTTTTTTCCCAAATTTTGCTCATTTTGATACCATTTGGCATTTTAGCTGTAACTTTTTGCCAGTTACACGTTGAACAACAAGTAGAAGCTTAAATTAAAGAAAACTGTCTGAAGATAATGATAGGCTTTTAAATTTTTGAAAATGATGAATTTTTTACTGAGAAACAATCGATTGTTTGTAAAGTGCCGAAATTAAATGCACATATTTAATTTCGGCAATTTTTCATTTTTTTAAAAACTTTTTTAATTAAGTAAAAAAAATACTTTCGTACAGTGAAACTTTTGTGACGCAACGTAGTATCGTGAAAGCATCAAATTGAGCTATAAAACATGAAAATCGGGCTATACAGTAAAAAGTTACATCGGAAAAACAAAAAAGTGCCGAAATTAAATGCACTACCCTAAATAGATTTTAAATCAGAACGTAAGTGTTATTTAAAATAGTTTAAATTTTACATTTTTGAAATTTAAATTCAATCCAAATTATTTTTGTTAAGGAATTCTGCTGAGAGAATTAATGTGGAATTTAATCTCCGCTTGTACTTTAAAATTAATAAGCATATCTTGCCATTACAAACACAAATACCATGTTATTTTTATATGACAAGATTTTTAGCAAGATACATTGATCAGTAGCAGCATATAGCACAAGCTGACCTTTTTGTTTGCGAAATACTCACTTTTCAACTTTTCCAAGACAGTAACATTATTATTTATGACTAAACCCTCCTTTTTTACACAAAAAGCATTAAATTAACTTGGTTTTTAGTTTAGTATCTTTTAGTAATGCACATTATCAAGAATGACAAAGAATGTTTTACTCATATTATAAATTTATTCCCAATCCACGCACACTTTTAACATACATTTAACCTTCTGGGGTGGGGGTTACCTGTAAAATATAAAGTTTTTCTAATTTTGTACAAAAAGTCGAAAGCTAAAAAAAACGAAATTTATTATTTTTATACTCTAATTATAAAATATATCATTGTTGAGATACTTCCTTTAAATATTATAGCGAAAAACCATTTAAATTTTAAATCTTTAAATATTCTTTTTAAACAAAGAGTAAACATACGTACAGCGTTTTTTGTCTGCTAGATTTATTTTATGCAAATTTATACTCAAAGAATGTGCTATACTATTCAAAAAAGGCACCCTGTACGCCCTCAACTGAGCTGTTAATGATCAAGCGAAAAAGCTGATAACATGCACCAAATCGTTTGCTATTTTTTTCTCAGAGTAGTTATCCGGCAGAAGGGCGAGTACATTGTTTAATAGCCGGCGCAATTCCTTGGCAGTCAACAAATCGTCTGGATACTTATGCTCTGTTCGTTCCCGGCCAATAGATCTGAGCCAAGCTGCCGTTCTGGTGCTCACCCCACCCCAAAGCTCTGAACATTTGCCACTGCCATCGACCTCTTCTATTTTCTGGGCCAGACGTGCGCCCAGAACCAAGAGGAGGTCGTTTCCCAGCGCAGGGCGCTCTTGTATTAAGGACATCAGTTTGTCCGCAGACTGGTCTTGATCCGCCCGGTAGAGCTCCATTATCTCGTAGCGGCGCAGGTTGTCCAAGTCCAGATTCCACTGGCGCGCCAGTTCATAAATGAGGCTGCAATCTGGCGGGAGAAGTCTGCTGGAACCACCAGGGTTCCCTGACCCCTGGCGTACTTCCTCCTGCATGCACTGAAGACAAAACTTCTGACGCGCCACCAACGTGTCCGAATCCACGTCTGCCATTGGAAGCAGAGGGTGACTTAGGAAGTCTGCGAATAGGGCGTTCCGCCCCTTATTGTCCAGGAGAGATGACAGCGGCTTCATCGGTTTTACACCCAATTCTAACTGCAACTTAAGCGCCAGTGTCACTTGCCAATGGTGCAAGACCAGATGGTAGTTGGTACACTTTTCTTTCAGAGCCATTTCTGTCAATGACAGTTGATTGGAGCCTGACGATGAAAGAAAACTGGGCAATGAAAAAATATTCTCCAAGAAATCCTCATAGTGTATAAAAAGATTGCTAGTGTAATCGTGATCCGCATTGGCGCGCCACATAATCTTCAGCAGGTCAGCGCACAAAGCAGTGAAAATAGTAATTTTTGTCTCGCTAATGCCAACTTCTTTTCTGCAAAGCCGGTCTTTTGGGAATTTGCCAACTTTTTCAACTAACAGCAAAAGTGCTTTCAATTTAGCGCAAATAAACATGTCCCATATCATTACAGCTAAACCGTGCTGAAGTACTGGATTTTCTATAGCAGCTAAAAGTTTTAGCGAGTGACTCAGCATTTCTATATTTTCAGGCGCTTTGTTCCAAAACCCAACCAGTTCCCAACACCAATCGCTTATTAAAAGTTGGGGATTTAGACTTATGTAAAAATAAGAAGAAAGCAGAGATAGAGCTTTTTGCCAAGGATCAAAATCAGTTTTGTTTGTTTTATTATTTATTGTCAAAAATTCCTTGACTTTATCCAAAGAAGGGTTTATTAATGCTAAAATTCTTCCCAACGCTTCTCGAAATACTCCTTTACCCCTCTCTTTTAAACTCCCTAATGACAGAGTGGGCAGTATGGAAGAATTTTCAGCATTAAGAGATAAGGCATACATTCGAATAGTGAACAGGTTCAGCAGTCCATAGAGTACTGATAAATAAAGATCCCATTTTTCTATTTTCAAATGGATTTCTTCCCAGTTATTAGTATTAGTATCTTTATCTACATCGTTACTTACATCTGCCGTAACAGTCTCCATTTTCAGGAAGTCTTTGATCACAGCACGGACAACTAAGCAAAGAGTGAAAGCTTCTGGAATGGAAGTGGAAATTAGCAAATTGTTTTCCAAGTTTGTCAACCACTCCCAGTTGGTGGATAAACTCTGTTCGCTGGACAATTTCGCCAGGCGTAATAGTAATTTATACAAAACAGGCGGATACACTGAGTAACTGTGCTGACCGCTGAGCCAATGTTCGCATAAAAGTTTAATGAGATTCAACGCTTTAAGGCCTGTCTGAGGCAGAACCTCTTGAAAAAAATTTTCCATCATGAATTTTCCGGTAAGTACTGGCTTGAATAAAAACTCGCCAAAGCTCGCCAATTCGAACTGGCTTATTGTTTTTGCCAATTCCACCGTTACAAAATTGTGTTCCGACGCGTGCAAATCCACGTTGAAATCTTTAATCGCGTCTTGCAGTTGGTATGACTTTAGAAATTTCTGAACAGTCAATCCCTGATCTACAGAAGAATTGAACCGGTCTTGATAATTGAGAGCCAGCGTCAACGCGTCCATGTACATGTTGAAATCCTCCACCTCCACACCAAGTAAATCGGTCACATTTTCCGCCGCAACTGGACTCTCCGCCCTGCTGTTTGGTAGCGATAAGGACCTGATAAAGGCAAAACTGTTTATCAGCTGCCTGTAGAGCAAACAATTCCTAACCAACATTTCCCCCTCAACCGACTGCTCCAGAGAACGAGAACCTCCAGTTGATTGGTACTTTAGCCTTACCGCCTCATGGACAAAATCAACCAGATGGCCCATGGTCTGACAGTCGAGGAAGGTGTTTTCCGGGGACACGGCGTACTGCAGAGCTTGCCGGAGAAAGGCGATCGTTTTCAGCTTTAGAATGCTTTCTTTTAGCAAGCTGAAGTCCAGAGGCGGGCGGCCGCCTTCCGCCTCAGTAGCAGGCTCTAGGGCCGCTTTCAGCTGGCGGAGGATGTGCAAGTCGTGGGTCTGGGCCGTGCTCTGGTCCTGCAGCGCCACGTGAAAAGGAATGCAAAGTCCGTACAGCTGACCTCTGGAGTTCAAAAACCACACCTGGGCGTTGTCGCCTTCGTCTCCAGCAGCAGTGGCGTGGGTGGCCACGCCGGGCGAGGCCGTGGAGGCGCCAAGAACGAGGCGGCAGCGTTCGCTTAAAAGACGCCCGTTCCTGTCCACGTTGAAGGCGGCCACGCGCGGTCCGTTCTGCATAGTCCACACCTCAAGTAGTCCGCGGCGAGGCGCGAAAATGATGAGAAAAAGGGCCCGACCTCGCCGCTTTTGGTCTCGGTCGTCCAGGGCGCCAAAGGATTCCAGCCAAGCGCACTCCGCGTCCCGATAGCCTTTCCACATCCGCACAATTGTACGTTCTCGTACCTTAAAAAATAAAACGTCATATACATTGAATAAATATAATTAAAAACATTAAAAAAATACGCAGGGGTAATATTTTAGATAAATGAAGACATTAATTATTAGGCAGTAAGAAAAATATTATAATTGCCCATGCAAGTAACAAGAGTAATGTTTTATGTTTTTTTTTTAAAGTGCTGGTCACTCACTAAAAGCGTAAGTTTTAGGTTTAGATTTTTTTAGCTTATAAACGACCTATTCCATATAAATAACGCAGCTGCTATTGAATTTTTATCAATCAAATAAAAGAAATTATTTTCTTTCAAAAAATTGTGGAATCGCCAAAGTTATATAAAAAATAAATCTCTACATTTGAAAGCATTAAACTTTGCTGAAATTCGGGAAACCGTAGTTGCCAAAAGTAGTTTAAATTTTAACTTAGCTTATTTTCTCTTAAAAGGTAACCGAATCGCAATGAATCCTAAACTAAAGCCCTCATAAAAACATCTAGTTGTATTAGATTTCGGGAAAAACCTGACTACGCCACAGCACAATATGTTTCAATTTAACAGGCGAATTTAAGCTGTTGTTATCTTTTTTAAAATAGTAAGAAAAAAGTGTCTCTATTACTGATGTTCCTACCCTCCAATATCTTACCCTCCAATATCACGCTCCGGAACTCCGGCCATTTAAAGCGGAAGAAATTCCGCTACTTCGCCCCTTAAATGAGCGATTTTAGGCTTATCTAAACTTGAAATAAATTCAAAATAACTCTATTTGCATTTTTAATAGTATATAAAAGTTTAAAAAAATGCAATTTACAAAAAAATTTTGACAAAATAACTTAATGGCATAACTCTTAAACAGACATGTGCACGGTCTGGAAATGCCCCCCGTTTTATTGAAGGATTTGCCCCCCCCGTTTTATTGCCCCCCCCGCCAAAAAATGAAAAAGTACCCTAAAATTATGACGTCATTTTTAACCTATGATGACGCCATCATCGCGAATTTTTTGCAGTTTTTAGCCTATTTCAATGTATTTTAAGCCATTTTAGACCTATTTTTACCTTATTTTCGCTTTTTTTGTCCCTTTTTTCCCTTTTTTCTTCTTTTTTTCTCTTTTTTTCTTTCCCCCTGCTTGCCCCCCCCGTTTTATTGCCCCCCGTTTCAAAAAATTGCCCCCCCAGTTTTGGCCGTGCCCGGCTGATAAACTACCGGGGAGGCGGCTTGCACAGGTCTGCTTAAATTATTAATGAAATCAGAACTAAAATAGGGCTAAGTACCGCTTTGGAGCTAGGGGAACATCAATAGTGTTTATTACTTTTGGTTTTTAACTAAAAAAATTTGAAACGCCCAACCTTCACAAAAAATTGAAACGCCGACACATGATTGACACTGGTACAGCAGCAATATTTAATAAAACGTAATAACTAATCTATTATTACACCATTTTTTTATTGCAGAGAATTATGTTTCGTTAAACCCCATTTTTTTCAAATTGCAAAACCTAACAATTTCAAATGAAAAAAAAAGTAACAGAAATCAAACTTACATTCACCAAAGATACCCGTGCTTGGGCGTCGGCCACGGCCGCCAAAGTGGCGCACGGGGAGAGGAAAAGGCGCTCCCCCTGGCGCTCCGGGTCAGCGAGGAGGGTTCGAGCGTTCATTCGGACGCTACGGACGTCAGTCGGCGCTTGTTTCGCTTTCTGATTGCTTCCAGAGCCGCCCAGTAGGCCAAACAGGCCGCCGGATATCCGATCGCTGACGGAGGTTTTGACGCGATCCGCCAAACTGTACAGCGCATCCGTGATTGCCGTTTGTTCACCTTTAATTGGCAAAAATTGTGATTAAAAATTGGTAGAAAACTAGATTTGTACACAATAAAAACAGATGCGCAATCTTTTTTAAATTCAATTAAATCTTTTTGTTGGAATTTAGGAAGTTAGTTAACCTCTCCTCTCGTGCTCATTATATTTGAAATTTAGTAAAACATGGATAGTCAGTGGCGTGCCCAGGATTTTATTTCGGGGGGGGGGTGTGGGGCGGCGGTTTTGGGAGGAATACCAAACCAATCCTTAAGGGGGTCGGGAGACGGTAGCCCCCCAGAAAGGGGGCCTGGACCAGGACCTGAGGCGAATTCCCACCAGCAAGGGGGGTCAAGGGGCAGAGCCCCTTGTCAGGGAGGTCTGGGGACAAAATGCCATCGAGGGGGGGGGAATTTTTAATTAAGGCGATAAAATACACTGGAAGTTTCAATTTCAGATGATACTTATCACAAAATTCAAGTTTTTTTCGTCCTTTACATTTAAAACATGGTGTTTAAAACGTTAAAAAAGGTTAATAGTGGTTTGATTTATGCCTTAATTATTGAATGGCAAAATTAATTTGAAATAATACATTAAAAACTAAGATAAAGTGTCAACTTAAACTACCCGCGAAGTGAGGAAAATTTAGTTTTTTTGATTATTAATACGCTTTTGGAAGGCATCAGGAAAGTTGTTGTATTAATTTTAAAGAAAAAATTTTTTTCTCTTCCAAAATTCAAAAAAGTAAGGATCCCACCTTACGAAAAAATCTGGCTTCGCCAGATTTCGGCGGGGAGGGGGGGGGCGCCCCCCTCCTGGGCACGCCACTGGATAAGATGATGGTATTTTTTATAATTTGACGACGGTGTGGGTCACAACCGTACTATCTCTCGAATGCCCATGCTTTTTTTCTTATTGCCCATTTATATACCAATTACAAAACACGGCAACTTCCCATTTTAATTCTTGCTTTCAATAATCATCAGAACAGAACCCCTATTTTATTTCATTTTCCACAGTGCTATTTAACAATCTAGATTCTCCGCGATAATTTTCCGAATTTACCTTCATCCTCCTGCCAGTACACGCCGAGGAAGGGGCTCACACCTGTGACGGCGTAAGTGGCGTAGTGAGGCAAAGCTGGTCGCGTGATCCTGGCGTGGACCCCGCTGTGCGCTGCCACCTCTAGCTGATCCAGTCGGGAAGGTTTGTACGGACCGAGACTCGCGTGCTCTTCCGGTTGACGAACCTAAATTACGGTGTCAAACCTATAGGCGTGAATTCCATATTTTATTTAAAAAAACAAACGCTAAAACAGTGGAAGTAAAAACAAAGAGGGCATAAACGGTCGCTTCTTTACTGCCTATTTATTTCCCACTCATTTAGTAACTTGTCCCAGCCGAAATTGCGATTGCTTCCAGAACCAGAGTCGTACTTAGTTCGTGCTTAATGAAATTTTATTAACGATGTTTATTCAAGATAAAAAGAGGAGGAAGCTCCAGAGCATTTGAGCTCTGCCCGATTGAATAGTCAAAAATTTGCCAAATGAGAGATTAAGCTTTAAATATGTTTTACTCTTATATATATTCACAATCTTAGACTATTTTTACTGTTTTTAATAATTTTTTGGGAAAAAATAGTTTACAAAAAGTTTTTAACAAAATAATCCGTGCCATTATTTAACAAATATTCATGAAATTAGTTTGATAATATGATAAGGTAAGGTGACGCTACGAGCTCTAGGAATTTCACCAGAGCTCCGAAAATCGAACCTTTCGCTTCAAAAGTTCCGTAAACCAAATAATAACTGATCAATTTTTCGCTTTGAAATTTGTAATTTCTTTTGTTTACAAAAATGACAAATGATGTCATACGGAATTCTCAGTGCTCAGTCTGTAATCAGCTCACGTCTGAAAATCCCCCTCTACTAAATTAAATAATAAAATAAATTCTTATTATAAAAATGTCTCCGTTTTATTTCACTACTCTGTTTCTGAAACCCATGAAAAAAAAAGAGTTTTAGCTATTTTCTGTTATTAAAAACAAATAAATACCTATTTCTTATTTTTTATAGCCCCCTTAATTTTTATAGCTATACTCTGGTTAAAAATTTCTGAGATGATTTCTGAGATGCCCATCACTCCCTGTAAACTGGTCTAAATTCGATTGCAGTAAAACGTTTTTTATAGTGTTGAATAAATCGAATAAAACACGACTTACCTCCTTGTGAGTCCATTTTCGAAAAATCAAGTCCACAATTTCAGCTAGAGACTCTGGGGTTGACGTTTTCAGAGCCACTTGACTACGACACGATTTCAAGGCTGTAAAAAGGCTCAAACCGTCAATTGTTACGAAACAATCCTCGTACAGCACAGATAGCTCCTCCGCACCGTGAAGCACCACTCTAAAATTACTCAATACATTTTGCTTAATTGCAACTTGTGCCTCTATTTGGAAAACTTAGCAACTGCACCACAGCCCACGTTTGCTACCGTAACATTAATTAGTTTTCTTAAACTTCTTACCTGGTATGTTAAATCTGATCCCATCAAACCCTTCACCCCCATCTCCAAAAAAATACCCACTTTATGCCTACACTAAATCAACACCTATTAATAACTAAAATTTGCAGTTGTCAAACAACATTGTTTTTCTTAACAAAAACTTAAAAATACAACGCGATTTTGAAGTTGTTTCGACCAAAAAATTTGTCAAAAGGATGCAAAAAAAGTAAATTTTTTAAATTTAAATTCTTGCAAACACACCGAGGAACCAACCAACAATATTAAAAAAACCATAATGGTTAAATTTGTTCTGAGTGTCATGGGTGGCGTCTGCTTAATATCACGATGAGTTTTTTATTTATTTATATCTCATTTCTTGATTGTAAAAAACAACGGTAATTTTATTTCAGTTTAAAAATTATTTTATCAATTTTTTTTAGTTTGCCATTGACAAAAACACTTTTAGGGCATTTGAGTTCTATAAAACAATTAGTTTTCGTTCACTAAAATTAAGATTAGTTTAGCTAACGACATTGAAAATGAATAACTTTATGGATTATAACGATTATACGCTTTATTTAAAATTAGCTCGCGCGCCGAA
>JASAMX010007183.1:0-21849 GCA_030248175.1 Microlaimidae sp. YZB2_3
AAACATAAATCTAATTGAAATTAAAAGTATAACAACCTGCATTTAATAATTATGGACAGTTAATTGTTTACTCGACAACTGGGTGCAGGATCACGATGAACTAACTACATAACTAACTAACTAAGCTTAAAAACAAAACCAGTTTTGAATAAAAGACAAGTTATTATAAGTACAGACTGGTTTAATAATTTTTTTTTCATAGAAAAGATAAAAAGAAACAATGACAACACTAAGAACTCACATAAATATTCTTTTTTGGCTTGGAGATTAAGCTAAGAAATTACTCCATCAGCAGTGCGCATTTAATACTACAGCCCTTGGACAATTTTCTCAATTATATACAAACAATTCCATTAATAGTTTTTTTTAAAAATATGCAACCGTATACATAAAATTTTTTTTAATGATCAGATAACATTGCATAGTCTATCTATGCATAGTTTATATAATTGTGTTGTATCATCATTTCATTTTTCATTATTTTTTGTTTTTTTTCATTTTTTTTCAACAAAATCATTTTTCAATTCAAATCAAATCCAATTTGCGACTTACTCGCCACCAACATAGACTATAATTCTAAAAAAATATTAATATAACTATCTGAAATGACTTTAAAAGCTCAAAAGGAGTACTTATTTAAATCAGATTAAAACTTTTCTTGAATGTATCCAAAGAATCGACAGTTACTTGAGACAGGAGTCGATTGTTCCAAGGTATAACTACCCTATTTGCAAAAGAAAATTTCTTCACATTAATTTGACTGTCTTCTACAGTTAATTTGAAGGGATGACCACGGGTGAGCTGCAGGTTAAACTTAAAAAAATCCTTGGCCTGCAAATTGTTAAAGCTATAATTTTAAAGCACTCATATAAATCAGTTTTGTCTCTTTTGTCTTTTAATTTTTCTAAACCTAGGTAATCCAGCCTTTGTTCATAACCAACAGGTAATAACTTGGATTTATAACCCAACCTTCTAGTAAAAATTTGTGAAAATCTAGTGAAATTTTGTTGCACTTTTTCCAAAATATTTATATCCTTTTATAAATAAGGGTTCGAAACTGCACTAGCGTACTCCAGAATTGGTCTAACATTGGACTTATATGCTCTGAGAAAATTATCTCTAGAGTTTGAGTTGAATGTTCTAAAAATTAGTGATATCACTCTTATTGGTTTTTTTGCTGTGATTTCACAGTGTTTAGAGAATTTCATTTCATGAAATACATAAACACCTAGGTCACGCACTAATTCTGTAGTTGCAAGTACATTATTACCAAGCTTATATTTGCAC
This sequence comes from Microlaimidae sp. YZB2_3, assembly GCA_030248175.1. NCBI lineage: Eukaryota > Metazoa > Nematoda > Chromadorea > Desmodorida > Microlaimidae > Microlaimidae sp. YZB2_3. The sequence goes on from JASAMX010007183.1 coordinate 1,288, forward strand.
TTAACTCTTTGCTATGATTTCGAATATGCAGAACTTTACATATGATAATCTATGATCTGATAATTGTAATTGCCAGTCTTGTGACCAGCATATTTTATCTAAATCTTCTTGAAGTCTTAAGGTTTAAACATGGTAGTCTTTAGATGAAAATTTTGCAAACAACTTTATATCATCTGCAAAGAGCTTAATTTGTGAGTACTTAACACAATCAACAATGTCATTAATATATATTAAAAATAACAATGGGCCCAAAACAGAATTCTGAGGAACAGAACCTTTTGCAGGAAATGATTTAGATACTGAGTCATTAATTACAACTCTAATATCCTGCCCAACTAAAATTTCTTATATTCATTTTAAAAAATTACCAGAAACACCATATTTTTTTAGCTTATATAACAATATTCGATGTGACATGTCAAAGGCCTTGGCAAAAATGTCTATGTCAAAAAGTCAAAAATTCTATGTCAAAGGCCTTGGCAAAAACCAAGTATTTGACATCGATTAGAAGTTTATCTCTTAGTGCCTGCGTCCACTCATTAAAAGTTCTCAACAGTTGTTTATTGTAGAACTTTTTGCCTTAAAACCATGTGGAAACCTTGACAGAATGATATGGAAAAAGACAAGAAGTTCTTTTTTAACAAGCTGCTCCATTAATTTACAAGAAAAAGATGTAAGTGAAATTGGACGATAATCTTCTTTTAAGCTTTTGGTGCCTTTTTTAAACAGTAAGTTTAATAAAGCTATTTTTCAATAAAATGGTTATTATCAAAAATAAAAAGAAAACTGAAAGATTTTTTGCCAAAGGTTCAGCAATCAAGTTTTTGGCCAAGCGTTTTAAAAAGTAAGCTGGAAAACATAGGCAGCGACCCGTTTGTTTGGGAGCTTTTTTGGGTTTAGATACCTGTTTTGTAGTAAATACCATGTTGTCCAACTTTCCTATATTTGGTGTATTAAAATTTGGTAAGGTGTCATCATCATCAATAAAAACGGAAGCTAAGTAATTTTAATAGAGTTGAACTGTTTCACTGTTCCATCTTCCCTTTTAAGTGCTGGGATAATTTGTTTTGTTTTAATTTTACTATTAACAATTTTTTGATTCTTAGACCCCTGAATTTAGAATTTTTGTCTACTTATTAGTGTAAAAATCTTTAACTTTTTTGTATTTTGCTAATTTTTTTGTACTCTGATCTTGATTTTTCATCAATATTACGCTTATGCAAAGTTTTTCTTTTGATTTTGTAGTTTTTTTATATGTATTGGATATTGTATAATTTTTTTCCAGGGACATATCTATTCATCCCTGACAACAAAATATCCTCGAATTTTTACCAAGCATTTTCTACTGTGCCACATTCTTCAGATAAAATTTTCCAGTTAATTGTAGATAAATACAAACTTAGCATATTAGAATCTGCTTTTAAAAAATCAGGTATGTAATTTTGAATCTTATTCTTAGAACTGTCAAATATTTTTAGATTAATTTCAGATAAATTGTGTTGTGTCGTGGTCTGATTGTGAAAAACTGGGCACAACGGTGACATTATTAAAAGTTTTTCTATCGCTTGTGAACAAAAAATCCAGATAATTATTCTCACGAGTTGGTTGTGAAACAAACGGATACATACCTACATAGCTCAATAAAAAACTCAAACAAATTATTTTCATTTTGTGTGAATGAAATTATTTTAACAGAAGACTAATCTACCCCTGGCAGATTGAATGCATCTCGTTAGAATCCACAGATATCCCTTATATTTTGTTCTTTATTTCTAAATCTTCTTTTTTTAATTAATTAAATTAGGTGTGTTCTTGAAATGTAAATTTTTTTTATATTGCGCAGTGTTAAACTTTAAATTGCAAATGAAAACGTGATTATTAGTAGGTAAAATAACCTGTTAATAAACGAATTGCTACTGATATAAACTAAACTTTGCTTTAGGTGTCTGGTCTGTGAGTCCAAAAATCCAACAAAAATACTGATAGCAGATGAATTTAACGTTTTTCCGATTTGCTCCAAGCCCATTTATACGGGATACGTAAGCGTTCGTCCCACAAGCTCAGGTCTCAGCTTGACCTGTCTTCCATTATTTCTAAACGGGCGATGGTCTGAAGACATTGTTACACATTGGATGACTGCCGAATCTCACGGCCTCAAAAAGGTGATATACAAACGAGTATCACACGGGTATTAAAATGATAATTTTTTTATAAACACCTTGCATAAAACTTATAAAACATAAGGTATAGGGAAAATAGCGTAATTGATGCATATTGTCTAATTAAAAAAAGGAGCGGTGAAAAAATGGCGAAATAAAAAAGAACACTTAAATAGACCCAATTTTTTTTAGTTGAATCAACTTTTACTAAAAAAACATATGAAAGGTAAAGTTGCTAAAAATTAAATGCAACTAAAACTAAATAATAAATCATGGATTCATCAATAAATTAGATATCCTTCCTTATTTAAACTCCTACATTTTTTTTAAATTTCCAGCGACGTTTAGTGTAATAAGTCTACGTTTCCCTCATCTTTAGGTGGCGACTTCCATGAGAAATAACCCGTTTATAATAACATATTTAGCCATATAATTTTTTATTTTTACATAAAATCTTGATCACACGTTTCAAAACAGACAATTTCTAAAAAAATCATCAGACATAATCAGCATGATGTCATTATTAAACACCCTAGTGCGTTTCGTTTTTCGGTTTTTAAAATTTTTTTTTTTTTCATCAATTATGTATTTTACGCACAGTCAGCAATATCTCTGTGTTAGTGTGTGCTATATTTTATATTTATTATAAGTTTTAGTTCAAACCTCTATAGACTTTAAGACATTTAGACTAAGCGGTTGTTTTTGTATTCTTTTAGAAACAAGTATCTCTCTCTTCTTAGCTTAATAGTACAAATTCCAACACAATAGTAACACTATATATATATATATATATATATATATATATATATATATATATATATATATATATGTATATATCTTTTTTTAAAATTTCAAAGTTATTTATTCTAATAACCAAAAACAAAACAAAACAGAACAATTAATTATAAAAAAGCAACAATATTTTTTATCATTTTAAAAAAATGCAAACCCATTCATTCCTGCAGTCTAAGAATAAAGAATCAAGGAAACAAAGAACAACAAATAACAATAAATAACAATACATAATTATTAGAAAGTGATTCAAAGGCTTATACTATAAACACTAAAATAAACCACTTAGTTATAGAAGTAGTGATTTAATTTTGGACTTTTCAAATTGTGATTTTATTTGGGACTAGTATTTTTTGGATCTGAACGAATACTAGTTTGATAGCTAAATGAGAGCTAATTAAATGTAGGTGATTGTCGTAAGATTTTTTTATTTGTTATGATATGATATTTTATGTGAAATTGTGTGATTTAAAAAAATAAAATTGTTATTCGTTTTTAGAAATGGGATTTATGATTAGTGATAAATTGGTTTGAAAATTAAATGTCTGTAAAATTTGGTTTATTTTCAAATTTTTAGTCGTGGTTCTACGTTGCGTGTGGTGAGAATCTTTATAAAATAAAAATAGTGTATTCCGGCAAATATTGCTAGGAAAAAGGATTAAATTAAGTGGTCGGGTGTTAATTTGTAGTTGTAATAGTTAAATAAATGTTGAAATGTGTATGGGTCATAGACTGACTTAAACTCAATAGAGCTGGCCTTTTAAAAAGTGCGAAATTAATGCTTTTTTTCAAATTTTGCTATTTTGTTACATTTGGATTTTAGCTGTACTTTTTGCAATTAACGTTGAAAAAGTAGAAGCTTAAATTAAAGAAACTGTCTGGAGATATTGATAGGCTTTTAATTTTTGAAAATGATGATTTTTTGACTGAAAAAAATCGATTATTTTTAAAATAAATGCCGAGTTTAATTTTTTTAATCACTTTATTTTTTTGCACATTTAGTGCGTTTTCTCGTTTTTCTTGTCGTGCCGGGTTGGGAAAAAGCAAATTTAATTTCGGCACTTTTTAAAAGGGCCCCTCTTTATCGAGTTTAAGTGCAGTGCTATGACCCATACACATTTAGTGTTGTTTTTTAACTATTTACAACTACAAATTAACACCCAACTTCTTAATTTAATCCGTTTTTGCCTACAGCAGTATGTGTGCCGAAATTACACTATTTTTATTTTATAAGATTGCTCACCACAGGCGCAACGTAGAACCACGGGGACTAAAAATTTGAAAAATAAACAAAATTTTACCAGGACAGTTTAATTTTCAAACCAATTTATCACGTAATCATGAAATGCCCATGTTCTAAAAACGAATAACAATTTTATTTTTTGTAAATCTATATTTTCACACGAAAATATCATAACATAACAAAATGAAAAAACTAACGACAGTCATCTACATATAATTAGCTCTCATTTGAGCTATCAAACGTCGTATTCCGTTTAAGAATTACCAAAATAGTCCAAAATCAAAAATGCACAATTTGGAAAAGTGCCAAAATTAAATGCACTTACTTCTTATAATGAGTGGTTCATTTTAGTGTTTTATAGTATAAGCCTTTGAATCACTTTCTAATAATCACGTATTGTTATTTATTGTTATTTGTTGTTCTTTGTTTCCTTAATTCTTTATTCTTAGACTGCAGGAATGATGGGTTTGCATTTTTTTAAACTAATAAAAAATATTGTTGCTTTTTTATAATTAATTGTTCTGTTTTGTTTTGTTTTGGTTATTAGAATAAATAACTTTGTATCTTTAAAAAGATATATACTATATATATATATATATATATATATATATATATATATATATATATATATATATATATATATATATATATATATATATAGTGTTACTATTGTGTTGGTATTTGTACTATTAAGCTAAGAAGAGAGGATACTTGTTTCTAAAGAATACAAAAACAACCTGTAGTTAAACTCTAAAGTCTATAGAGGTTTGAACTGAAGCTTATAATAAACATAGATATAGCATACACTAACACAGATATATTGCTGACTGTGCGTAAAATACATAATTGATGCAAAAAAAAAAAATTTTAAAGCAAAGACGAAACGCACTAGGGTGTTTAATAATGACATCATGCTGATTATGTCTGATGATTTTTTTAGAAATTGTCTGTTTTGAAACGTGTGATCAAGATTTTATGTAAAAATAAAAAATTATATGGCTAATATGTTATTATAAACGGGTTATTTCTCATGGAAGTCGCCACCTAAAGATGAGGGAAACGTAGACTTATTACACTAAACGTCGCTGGAAATTTAAAAAAAATGTAGGGAGTTTAAATAAGGAAGGATATCTAATTTATTGATTATTGATTTAGTTTATTTAGTTTTAGTTGGATTTGAATTTTTAGCAACTTTACCTTTCATATGTTTTTTTAGTAAAAAGTTGATTCAACTAAAAAAAATTGGGTTTATTTAAGTGTTCTTTTTTTATTTCGCCATTTTTTCACCGCTCCTTTTTTTAATTAGACAATATGCATCAATTACGCTATTTTCCCTATACAGAATAGTATGAATGTAGATGAATAATAGTATTGTGTATAGGGAAAATAGCGTAATTGATGCATATTGTCTAATTAAAAAAAGGAGCGAAGAAAAAATGGCGAAATAAAAAAGAACACTTAAATAGACCCAATTTTTTTTAATTGAATCAACTTTTACTAAAAAAACATATGAAAGGTAAAGTTGCTAAAAATTAAATGCAACTAAAACTAAATAATAAATCATGGATTCATCAATAAATTAGATATCCTTCCTTATTTAAACTCCTACATTTTTTTTAAATTTCCAGCGACGTTTAGTGTAATAAGTCTACGTTTCCCTCATCTTTAGGTGGCGACTTCCATGAGAAATAACCCGTTTATAATAACATTTTTAGCCATATAATTTTTTATTTTTACATAAAATCTTGATCACACGTTTCAAAACAGACAATTTCTAAAAAAATCATCAGACATAATCAGCATGATGTCATTATTAAACACCCTAGTGCGTTTCGTCTTTCGTTTTTAAAATTTTTTTTTTTTTTGCATCAATTATGTATTTTACGCACAGTCAGCAATATCTCTGTGTTAGTGCGTGCTATATCTTATGTTTATTATAAGTTTCAGTTCAAACCTCTATAGACTTTAGACGTTTAGACTAAGCGGTTGTTTTTGTATTCTTTAGAAACAAGTATCCTCTCTTCTTAGCTTAATAGTACAAATACCAACACAATAGTAACACTATATATATATATATATATATATATATATATATATATATATATATATATATATATATATATATATATATATATATATATGTATATATCTTTTTTTTAAAGTTCAAAGTTATTTATTCTAATAACCAAAACAAAACAAAACAGAACAATTAATTATAAAAAAGCAACAATATTTTTTATTAGTTTAAAAAATGCAAACCCATCATTCCTGCAGTCTAAGAATAAAGAATCAAGGAAACAAAGAACAACAAATAACAATAAATAACAATACGTGATTATTAGAAAGTGATTCAAAGGCTTATACTATAAACACTAAAATGAACCACTCATTATAGAGTAGTGCATTTAATTTTGGCACTTTTCCAAATTGTGCATTTTTGATTTTGGACTATATCTTTGGTAATCCTGAACGGAATACGACGTTTGATAGCTCAAATGAGAGCTAATTATATGTAGATGACTGTCGTTAGTTTTTTATTTGTTATGTTATGATATTTTCATGTGAAATTGTGTGATTTACAAAAAATAAAATTGTTATTCGTTTTTAGAACATGGGCATTTCATGATTACGTGATAAATTGGTTTGAAAATTAAACTGTCCTGGTAAAATTTGGTTTATTTTCCAAATTTTTAGTCCCCGTGGTTCTACGTTGCGCCTGTGGTGAGCAATCTTTATAAAATAAAATAGTGTAATTTCGGCACACATATTGCTGTAGGCAAAAACGGATTAAATTAAGTGGTCGGGTGTTAATTTGTAGTTGTAAATAGTTAAAAGACAACGTTGAAATGTGTATGGGTCATAGCACTGCACTTAAACTCGATAAAGGGGGCCCTTTTAAAAAGTGCCGAAATTAAATGCTTTTTTTCCCAAATTTTGCTCATTTTGTTACCATTTGGCATTTTAGCTGTAACTTTTTGCCAATTACACGTTGCACAACAAGTAGAAGCTTAAATTAAAGAAAACTGTCTGGAGATATTGATAGGCTTTTAAATTTTTGAAAATGATGATTTTTTGACTGAAAAACAATCGATTATTTGTAAAGTGCCGAAATTAAATGCATACATTTAATTTCGGCAATTTTCCATTTTTTTAAAAACTGATTTAATTAAGTAAAAAACAACTTTCATACATTGAAACTTTTATGACGCAACGCAGTATTGTAAAAGCTTTAAAATGAGCTATCAAACATGAAAAGCGGGCCATACAATGAAAAGTTACATTGGAAAAACGAAAAAGTGCCGAAATTAAATGCACTACCCTAGATTTCTTAAACATAAGTAATGATTTGGCTGATACTTGTTTTTGCGAAAGTGCCATCCATTTAGAAACTGTTCTTATAGAAAATTAAAATTTTCTTGAATTTATTCTACTTTTTGTACTTTAAGTTTAAACAAATGGCCTCTTGTAGAATTATAATTAAACTTGAAAAAATTTTGAGGGCTTATTAATTATTTTATAACATTCTGAAAGATCAATTGTATTTCTTTTTTGTTGTAATTTTTGAAGATTTTAATAATTTAATCTATTATAATAATTTAATGGGCGCAAATTATAAACTTTGAACAATCCTTGTGTAAAAGTTTTTTGAACTCTTTCAATTAAATTCATGTCCCGTTTTATGTAAGGATTTCATACTACACTTGCATACTCCAAGGTATGTCTGACATATGCAGTGTAGGCGCGTAACAATTTATGAGTTGAATTAGAATTAAAAGTTTGAAAAATTGAAAACACATAATTATTGCAGTTTTTCAGCTGAGATTGTAATTTTGAATTGGTAATTTTCTAAAAAAATTTTACACAATTTTATACAATTTAAAGTTCGTGGTTATATTTGTTTTTTTTTTGTGCACAAAATCTTCTAAAATATTGATTTGGTGTTGAAATTTTTAAAAATATCTTGTTAAGCGAAGAACTCTACATTTGAACTCACTGGGAACTCAAAATTTGAAATTAGGTACAAAATTGTAAAATTTGTATACTACAGTCCCGAGCAGAAATAAAGGTCATTTTGCAGACGCAGACAATAGCCGTTATGCGCGTCTCAGCGCGAATAAGCGTTATAGATGTCGGCATGAAGGCAAGCAGTGCAAAATAAGAGTTTTGACTTTTGGCTATAGCCGGCCGCCTCCTCCAAGCGCATATGCGCGCCCCCGCACGCATATGCGTTATAAGGCCCTTGCTGTTTTCCCTACATGAAAAATCGAAACATTGCTTGTAAAGCATAAAAAACCTTCAAATACGAAATGTTTAACGTGTAAAATAAAATTTATGTTACAATTTTAAAAAAATGTCTTATATATAGACTAGTTCGGAATAAGGGTTTTTTAGTGTTAGGAAGAGGGTACATAACTACTAGCGCCAATCATATGTAGAGGTAAAATTGAGAAACAGCAAGCGACTAGTACATTTTACAGTTTAAAATAATTCAAATATTTATTGATTTAAAATCTCGACCCCTTCTCTTCAAAATTTCTTAAATACTTTTTAAATATTGCAAAAGTAAAAGCAGTTTTTGGGGATTTTTAGTTTTTTGCCGCTTCGTAGGTACGGCGCTGCTGGCGCGCTTGTTTTCCAGTTTTTTAATGTTTCAATTACAAAAAATGCTTAATTTAAAAGTTTGGAATGGACTTTTTAAAATTAATTTTTAAGTTTTGAATAGTTTTACAAGCAAAACATTAAAAAAAACTATGTAGGTTTAAAATTAGTTTAAAAACACAAATTTCATCTTTATTTTTACTAATTCGAAATCACTGTTCAGGATAATACTATTTTAGTGGTGATTTTAAACTATTGTGACGTTTTTAAAAAACAAAAATTTATTTAGCACAAACTAATCTATTACAGCACTTCAACGTAGTGAAACATATCATTGTGTAGCAATTTTTATGAAGTATAGGTTTAAACTTAAAAAACTAAGAAAGTTAAAATTTTTCAAATTTTATTTTTTTCTTTTTGTACCCTCTCTCGTACAGTAAAAGACGCTTATTCCGAACTAGTCTATAAACAAACGAGCAGCCAAAACACCTCCATAGTCCACTTACAAATATTTCCTATTTTCCTTTTCTTATGGACCTCTTCGCCATAACGCTTATGCGTCCAACTACCTTTATTTCTGCCACAACAAACATACCCAAACAAAGCAACAGATTTTTCATAAAATAATAGATTAAGTATTTTTTTTTAAACAAATACATTTTAAAAACTAGGATTATAAACTCAACAAATCTATAGAGTTGTGTTAAAATACAGCTACATAAAAAAAAAAAAAGACCAAAGCAACGATATCCCAACGCTACGGAGGAGCAGAGAAAGCGCCATCTAAACACTCACACCCATAAAAAAGAACTCACCCTAAGAAACAAAAAAGAACAAAAACAAAAAACGAATACCACACAAAGAAACCATCTCATACACACTAAATACAATTGAACCGAGACAAAATCACAACAAAGAACCAACAAACGAAAAAGAAGAAAGAAAGAAAAGATCGCAACACGCGAAACCCACAAAGCAATAGAGCAGAACAAGGAGCACCAAGAACCAAAAACTAACCAAACAATTTTTAAAAAACTAAAAAAGACAAAATCTCCAAATCCAAAAGCAAGCAAAAACCAAGAGATAGAGAGAGCGAAAAGAGAACCAAAAACCAAAGAAGCAAAAGGAAAAAATCCGAGTCGAAATCAAAAAAAAACAAAAAATAAAAAGAACGCAGAAGAAAAATCAACAATAACGGAAGAAGATACGCTTATGCTCCTCCACGCGATGGACAGTAAATAACGAAAGCACAATCTAAAAAAAACCAAAAAAGCATAAACCAACAAACCCAATACAGAAAAAAATAAATCACACCGAGAGATTCCTAAAAAACAAAAAACCCAAACATCAAAAATCTCCCAAACAAAAAGCACGGCCAAAAGAGGTAACGGACGGCTAAGCGAATGGCGAAGAGTCCATAAGAAAAGGAAAATAGGAAATCTATAAGAATAAATATACCTATAGACTAGTCGAATAACATATACAAGAAGAGGTACAAAAAGAAAAAATAAAGAAAAATAACTCTAGTTTTAATAAACCATACTCATAAAAAGCAAAATAATATTATCACACTGAAATACAAACATCTAAATAAATTTTTTTAAAAACCACAATAGTAAAATCACCACAAACAATAGGAACAGATCAATAGTAAAAATAAAGAAAATTTTAAACAATAACCACATCGTTAATTCAAAACACAAAACAAAAAAACCAAGACAAAAAACACAAAAACATCAAAAACATAAAAAACGAAAACAAGCGCGCCACGGCGCACCACAAGCGGCAAAAAACAAAAATCCCAAAAAACCTACTTAAATGAGAAAAATATAAAAATAAAAAAAGAGATAAATCAATAAATAAATTCTAAACAAAATACATCCTCTCTCAATTACCCTACATAAGCCTACATCTTCCCTCCAACACAAAAACCACCAACACAATAAAACATTAAAACAACAAAATTTTTACACTAAACATCTAAATATCTACAACAATATCAATTTTTAGCAAATCGCAAAACCAAACGCATAGCCCCCAACCAGGCGCTACCAAAACAAAACCTATCACCTCCCACCACACACAAACTATCCCAACACCAAACCACACCAAAAACCACCCACAAAAAACAATAACCAAAAAACAATCTCCTAACATTTGAAAAATTTCAACACCAAATCAATATTTTAGAAGATTTTGTGCACAAAAAAAAAACAAATATAACCACGAACTTTAAATTGTATAAAATTGTGTAAAATTTTTTTAGAAAATTACCAATTCAAAATTACAATCTCAGCTGAAAAGCTGCAATAATTATGTGTTTTCAATTTTTCAAACTTTTTATTCATTATACCCCCTAATTATTTCTGCGCCCCGACTCCACAGGCGAGACAAACCTTGGGGAGGAGGGTGGTATAGTAGTACCTTCTCATAAAAACGGGACACGAATTTAATTGAAAAGAGTTCAAAAAACTTTTACACAAAGATTGTTCAAAGTTTATAATTTGCGTCCATTAAATTATTATGATAGATTAAATTATTAAAATCTTCAAAAATTAACACAAAAAAGAAATACAATTGATCTTTCAGAATGTTATAAAATAATTAATAAGCCCTCAAAATTTTTTCAAGTTTAATTATAATTCTACAAGAGGCCATTTGTTTAAACTTAAAGTACAAAAAGTAGAATAAATTCAAGAAAATTTTTATTTTCTATAAGAACAGTTTCTAAATGGATGGCACTTTCGCAAAAACAAGTATCAACCAAATCATTACTTATGTTTAAGAAATCTAGGGTAGTGCATTTAATTTCGGCACTTTTTCGTTTTTCCAATGTAACTTTTCATTGTATGGCCCGCTTTTCATGTTTGATAGCTCATTTTAAAGCTTTTACAATACTGCGTTGCGTCATAAAAGTTTCAATGTATGAAAGTTGTTTTTTACTTAATTAAATCAGTTTTTAAAAATGAAAATTGCCGAAATTAAATGTATGCATTTAATTTCGGCACTTTACAAATAATCGATTGTTTTTCAGTCAAAAAATCATCATTTTCAAAAATTTAAAAGCGTATCAATATCTCCAGACAGTTTTCTTTAATTTAAGCTTCTACTTGTTGTGCAACGTTTAACTGGCAAAAAGTTACAGCTAAAATGCCAAATGGTAACAAAATGAGCAAAATTTGGGAAAAAAAGCATTTAATTTCGGCACTTTTTAAAAGGGCCCCCTTAATCGAGTTTAAGTGCAGTGCTATGACCCATACACATTTCAGCGTTGTCTTTTAACTATTTACAACTACAAATTAACACCCAACTTCTTAATTTAATCCGTTTTTGCCTACAGCAGTATGTGTGCCGAAATTACACTATTTTATTTTATAACGATTGCTCACCACAGGCGCAACGTAGAACCACGGGGACTAAAAATTTGGAAAATAAACCAAATTTTACCAGGACAATTTAATTTTCAAACCAATTTATCACGTAATCATGAAATGCCCATGTTCTAAAAACGAGTAACAATTTTATTTTTTGTAAATCACACAATTTCACATGAAAATATCATAACATAACAAATAAAAAACTAACGACAGTCATCTACATATAATTAGCTCTCATTTGAGCTATCAAACGTCGTATTCCGTTCAGGATTACCAAAGATATAGTCCAAAATCAAAAATGCCCAATTTGGAAAAGTGCCAAAATTAAATGCACTACCCTATAATGAGTGGTTCATTTTAGTGTTTATAGTATAAGCCTTTGAATCACTTTCTAATAATCACGTATTGTTATTTATTGTTATTTGTTGTTCTTTGTTTCCTTAATTCTTTATTCTTAGACTGCAGGAATGATGGGTTTGCATTTTTTTAAACTAATAAAAAAGATTGTTGCTTTTTTATAATTAATTGTTCTGTTTTGTTTTGTTTTGGTTATTAGAATAAATAACTTTGAACTTTAAAAAAAGATATATACATATATATATATATATATATATATATATATATATATATATATATATATTTTTATATATACATTTAGGTATATATATATAAATATATATATATAAATATATATAGATAAATATATATATATATATATATATATATATTATATATATATATATATATATATATATATATATATATATATATATATATATATATATATATATATATATATATAGTGTTACTATTGTGTTGGTATTTGTACTATTAAGCTAACAAGAGAGGATACTTGTTTCTAAAGAATACAAAAACAACCGCTTAGTCTAAACGTCTAAAGTCTATAGAGGTTTGAACTGAAACTTATAATAAACATAAGATATAGCACGCACTAACACAGAGATATTGCTGACTGTGCGTAAAATACATAATTGATGCAAAAAAAAATTTTAAAAACGAAAGACGAAACGCACTAGGGTGTTTAATAATGACATCATGCTGATTATGTCTGATGATTTTTTTTAGAAATTGTCTGTTTTGAAACGTGTGATCAAGTTTTTATGTAAAAATAAAAAATTATATGGCTAAAAATGTTATTATAAACGGGTTATTTCTCATGGAAGTCGCCACCTAAAGATGAGGGAAACGTAGACTTATTACACTAAACGTCGCTGGAAATTTAAAAAAAAATATGTAGGAGTTTAAATAAGGAAGGATATATAATTTATTGATGAATCCATGATTTATTATTTAGTTTTAGTTGCATTTAATTTTTAGCAACTTTACCTTTCATATATTTTTTTAGTAAAAGTTGATTTAACTAAAAAAAATTGGGTCTATTTAAGTGTTCTTTTTTATTTCGCCATTTTTTCACCGCTCCTTTTCATGGGTGGCGCGGGAGCGCCACGGGGCGATTTAGCCCCGTGGCGCCGCGCCAACCATAATTAGAGAACGTGGGTAAATTTTGAAATTCAGAACCTTCTTCTTCTTCTTCTTCTTATTATTATTCCAACGCTCCATTCTTAAAAACGATATTCCTCATTCGTTACTGATTGATCAAAAATAAACATGGGCTCATTAGAAAGAAGAAGGAATTACGCAACTTTCTTAGGAAGCACTTTTTTCATTTAGGTCCTTGTTATCGATTTATTGATCAAAATAAAAAATTGAAAATTAGACAAATAAAAACTCCCAACCGCACAATAACAGCCTTTTGGCAACAATAAGGATTGTACAGAGCAGACAACCAACATCCCCTCATAAAAACCGCACAAAAATAGCAGACCGGTTTTAATTGGTGGCAGAAAACGGCGCCAGTTCCCAGGGCCATCTGCTTCAACCGCGCGGAAAACGGCAAAAACAACAGAGTACTTTTTTTTAATTCTTGCATTACTGATGACAAAATTAATTCAAAGTTTTATTTATTAAAAAATAATAATAAGCGTCGGTAGCGCGGGAGCGCCACGCGCCGCTAATCATCGGTGGTGCGGGGTGCCAACTGCAATTTAACCCACGGCACCGCGCCAACTATACTTAGACAACGTGAGTAAATTTTGTTATTCATGTTCATCATCTTATTATTATTATTTTTACTTTAAAAATTATAATTGCAATCATTGGCGCACGGCATCGCGCCAACTATATTTAGAGAACGTAGGTAAACTTTGTCTGGAGCGCATCTGCACCGCACTAACTATAATTAAACAACGTGGGTTAATTTTGTAATTTAAATTCATCTTCTTCTTATTATTTTTTTTATTTTATTCGCAACGGAATGATTATAAACATATGACATTGCGCAGCTAAAACTATAGTTTATTAGGCTATTTTTTAATTTAATTCAAAAAAAGTGGTAGACTAGCCTTGAAAAATGCTCTAAGAATAGAGCAGGAAAAAGGGGCGATTTTTCCCCGGGCGTATGTTTAGACAGAAAAGATGTAGACTAGTCTGAGATGGACATTATGTGGACTATAGGAAATTTGCATTTGGTTTGGCCCACTAAATAAAAATTTCTACGATATGATAATGATTTGTTTATACATTGATCTAATCACACAGCACTGTTGCATTTTTTTTAGTTTGATGAAATGTCAATTGAAAAAAATCATACTCACAGCAATCTTTGACAAGCGCGAAATCGCCACTTTTTCAAATTTATAGTTGTTTCTTAACATACAAATATAACCTTCTAATTGAAAAAGTGGCGATTTCGCGCTTGTCAAAAATTGCTGTGAGTATGATTTTTTCAATTGACATTTCATCAAACTAAAAAAAATGCAACAGTGCTGTGTCATTAGATCAATGTATAAACAAATCATTATCATATCGTAGAAATTTTTATTTAGTGAGCAGCTGGCCAAACCAAATGCAAATTTCCTATAGTCCACATAATGTCCATCTCAGACTAGTCTACATCTTTTCTGTCTAAACATACGCCCGGGGAAAAATCGCCCCTTTTTCCTGCTCTATTCTTAGAGCATTTTTCAAGGCTAGTTTTAATTAGACAATATGCATCAATTACGCTATTTTCCCTATACCTTATGTTTTATAAGTTTTATGCAAGGTGTTTATAAAAAAATTATCATTTTAATACCCGTGTGATACTCGTTTGTATATCACCTTTTTGAGGCCGTGAGATTCGGCAGTCATCCAATGTGTAACAATGTCTTCAGACCATCGCCCGTTTAGAAATAATGGAAGACAGGTCAAGCTGAGACCTGAGCTTGTGGGACGAACGCTTACGTATCCCGTATAAATGGGCTTGGAGCAAATCGGCAAAACGTTAAATTCATCAGCTATCAGTATTTTTGTTGGATTTTTGGACTCACAGACCAGACACCTAAAGCAAAGTTTAGTTTATATCAGTAGCAATTCGTTTATTAACAGGTTATTTTACCTACTAATAATCACGTTTTCATTTGCAATTTAAAGTTTAACACTGCGCAATATAAAAAAAATTTACATTTCAAGAACACACCTAATTTAATTAATTAAAAAAAGAAGATTTAGAAATAAAGAACAAAATATAAGGGATATCTGTGGATTCTAACGAGATGCATTCAATCTGCCAGGGGTGAATTAGTCTTCTGTTAAAATAATTTCATTCACACAAAATGAAAATAATTTGTTTGAGTTTTTTTTTTTGAGCTATGTAGGTATGTATCCGTTTGTTTCACAACCAACTCGTGAGAATAATTATCTGGATTTTTTGTTCACAAGCCATAGAGAAACTTTTAATAATGTCACCGTTGTGCCCAGTTTTTCACAATCAGACCACGACACGACACAATTTATCTGAAATTAATCTAAAAATATTTGACAGTTCTAAGAATAAGATTCAAAACTACATACCTGATTTTTTAAAAGCAGATTATAATATGCTAAGTTTGTATTTATCTACAATTAACTGGAAAATTTTATCTGAGGAATGTGGCACAGTAGAAAATGCTTGGTAAAAATTCGAGGATATTTTGTTGTCAGGGATGAATAGATATGTCCCTGGAAAAAAATTATACAATATCCAATACATATAAAAAACCTACAAAATCAAAAGAAAAACTTGGCATAAGCGTAATATTGATGAAAAATCAAGATCAGAGTACAAAAAAATTAGCAAAATATACAAAAAAGTTAAAGATTTTAACACTAATAAAGAGACAAAAATTCTAAATTCAGGGGGTTTAAACAATTTTTAAAAATTCGTTAATAGTAAAATTAAAACAAAACAAATTATCCCACCAATTAAAAGGGAAGATGGAACAGTGAAAAAGTTGAACTGTTTGAAAATTACTTTGCTTCCGTTTTTATTGATGATGATGACACCTTACCAAATTTTAATACACCAAATATAGGAAAGTTGGACAACATGGTATTTACTACAAAACAGGTATTTAAAACCCTAAAAAAGCTCCCAAACAAATGGTCTCGAACGCCTGACTGTTTTCCAGCTTACTTTTTAAAACGCTTGGCCAAAATTATTGCTGAACCTTTGCAAATAATCTTTCAGATCTCTTTTGATTTTGGAAAATTACCACTTGATTGAAAAATAGCTTTATTAAACTTACTGTTTAAAAAAGGCACCAAAAGCTTAAAAGAAGATTATCGTCCAATTTCACTTACATCTTTTTCTTGTAAATTAATGGAGCAGCTTGTTAAAGAAGAACTTCTTGTCTTTTTCCATATCATTCTGTCAAGGTTTCAACATGGTTTTAAGGCAAAAAGTTCTACAATAACGCAACTGTTGGAAACTTTTAATGAGTGGACGCAGGCACTAAAAGATAAACTTCTAATCGATGTCATATACTTGGATTTTGCCAAGGCCTTTGACACCGTGTCACATCAAAAATTGTTATATAAGCTAGAAAAATATGGTGTTTCTGATAAATTTTTAAAATGGATAAAAGAATTTTTAGTTGGGCGGGATATTAAAGTTGTAATTAATGACTCAGTATCCAAATCATTTCCTGTAAAAAGTTCAGTTCCTCAGGGTTCTGTTTTGGGCCCATTTTTATTTTTAATATATATTAATGACATTGTTGATTGTGTTAAGTACTCACAAATTAAGCTCTTTGCAGATGATATAAAGTTGTTTGCAAAATTTTTATCTAAAGACTACCACGTTCAAACCTTAAGACTTCAAGAAGATTTAGATAGAATATACAGCTGGTCAAAAGACTGGCAATTGCAATTATCAGATCAAAAATGTGAAGTTCTGAATATTCGACCTCATAGTAAGGAGTTAATTTGTATTATAAGCTTGGTAAAAATGTACTTGCAACTACAGAATTGGTGTGTGATCTAGGTGTTTATATATCTCATGATATGAAATTTACTAGACATTGTGAAATCACAGCAAAAAGCAATGAGAGTGAAATCAGTAATTTTTAGAGCATTCCACTCAAACTCTGGAAATAATTTTCTCAGAGCATATAAGTCCTATGTCAGACCGATTCTGGAGTATGCTAGTGCAGTTTGGAACCCTTATTTACAAAAGGATATAAATATTTTGGAAAAAGTGCAACAAAATTTTACTAGAAGGTTGTTTTATAAATGCAAGTTATTACCTGTTGGTTATGAACAAAGGCTGAATTACCTAGGTTTAGAAAGATTAAAAAATCAAAGAGATAAAACTGATTTATATGAGTGCTTTAAAATTATACATGGCTTAAACAATCTTCAAGCCAATGATTTTTTAAAGTTTAATCTGCAGCCCACTCGTAGGCATTCTTTTAAATTAGTTGTTGATGATATTGGAATTAATGCAAGGAAATTTTTTTTGCAAATAGGGTAGTTATAACTTGGGACAATCTACTCCCGTCTCAAGTAACTGCTGATTCATTAAATGAATTCAGGAAAAGTTTTAATCTGACTTAAATAAGTGCTCTTTTTAAACTTTTAAAGTCATTTCGAATAGCTACGTTGATATTTTGTTAGAATTATGGCTTAGGTTGGTGGCAATTAAGTCGCAAATTTGATTTGATTTGAAATTTGATTTTGTTAAAAAAAGAAAAAAAAAAGAAAAATGAAATGATGATACAACAGAATTAAGCTATGCATAGACTATGCACTTTAAAATATTAGTTTTGTTATCTGATCAAAAATTGGGGGGGGGGGGGGGGGGGGGGGCGGGGGGGGGGGGGGGGGGGGGCGCCGGCCCCGGCGCCATTAAAAATGCTCCCCATTATGATTAATCACTGAAACCAAAAAAATCTGACGTCAATTTATCAAACATAAATACTCCGTATTAAATCGAATCTAATTGGTTGATAAAGTGACGTCAGATTCTCGTGATTTAAATGGTTACTTAATGGGAGGCATTTTTTAATTCAACGAACAACTGTTGCAGCCACGTTGGGTTTACCCTTAATTGACGAAAAGCAGGCAACAGATTCTGTTTACAATAATGATATTTTTTGGATCATGTAAAATAAAATTTAAAAATTATAAAAAAAGTCAAAACACATTAAAATCAAACAAAAAATATGTTTTCTGTGTGAATCAATCCCGGGACCTTTCAAAACTTCAACGACGCGCTAAAAAACTACGCCACGGCAGCCGCAGACTGAGTAAATCTAAAAGGGATTTATAAACAAACCCTCCGTAATAAATCAATAAAACGCACAAACCTGATAATTTTTAGGATTACTGTAATTAGATTTTCATGATAAAAATAAATTTAACTTATGAAATTTCCACTGTAAAAAACAATGCACTTTTGCTACATTGTTTGTTGTCTTCTGATGTTCAATTCTGTGCACCCAATGTGTTAATGCTGTTTTATTCCTTTACGAAAAATGAAACAAAATCACGCTTTATCTCGATATGTACAAAAAATTGCACAATGATTACGCCACTTCCCATAAATTTTAGTGCACTGAAGCCTTGTTTGGCCGGTTTTTCTCTTGCCAATACTACGAGATTTTACCCTCGGAAAAAGTCAAAATCCCATACTTAGGAAGACTGTCCGGAAAGACCTCGAAACAAAGATGTACTGGCTGATTTCTTGCTGACATGTTTTATGTATTGCTTAAATTTGGTTTCAATACCCATTAAAATATTGGCAAATTTTATTTTTATCTTCAAACAATATTATTATATTTCAAGATTATATGCGTTTTTTTAATTTTCTGAGAGTTTACGATGCAAGAAAAATATTTCTTAAGTTAAACAATATATCGAAACAATATAAAAAATAAACCTATACCTAAAAACGTGATCAATACTATTTGTTTCATTATTATTGTTCAGGTGTACACATTGCGAATTGTGTTGCCACCTGTTACATGACATTTATTTTAATCACAGCTGATAAGCCCCATCCTTTTCTCCTTATCACTCTCTTTTATACAAGAGTCTTTCATATGTATAATTTAAAAACATTATCGTTTAGATTCATTCGACGTTAGCAATTTTCCATTTTAACGCTTTTATAGTTCTGTACAATAATAAGGTGGGCTGAAAAAACGTTTTGAATGAAGTATATAAGCGCTAACAAACAGACGATATTTACAAAAGGTTTATTTCGTCTGAATTAAGATGCTGAAAATATTTTTCATACAATTTTTAATATCATTTTTATACAATCTTTAAATAAAAAAACGTGTTCATTACTTATTAATCCCACAGCAAAAAAGCTTTAAAGCAATCTTCAGATTTTTCTAGATCAAAGCAATATAAAGTATATATTTTTATGTATCTTGCATAAAGCGGTTAGAGGCAAGGCCGATGTTAGGTCAGCACTAACTTCGCAACCAAATACTATATAATACTAACAAATATTAATATTATGAACCATGTAGCTGTCTCAGCCGGGACTAGATCCAGAGATCTTCAGGTATGTAAGACGTATGCTCTGCCACTGCGCAACAATCTTAGAGTCAGAAAATAAATAGAACATTTGGTTGGAAGTATACAAGCAAAATGCAAGGGCAAATACAAACTGGAGCTAAGTACATTTGAAAATAAACAGGCACAAAAATAAACAGGAAAAGAATTATGAGGTAACAAGGAAAAGCAGGGTGATTAAGTTGAAAAATAATTTATAAGAAAAATAGAAAAAGGCAGGTGGAATATAGATAAGCAAAAATATAAATAAGGAACAAACAAATAGGCTATAGGTAGAATTTAAAGATCAGAAAATAAGTATCAAAACAAAAAGTGGAAGCTTAATTCTTATAAGGTAGGTTGGGACCTAAATTTTGTATTGTATTTTTGTATTGTATTTTATTTCGTCTAAGCAGGGACACACATAAGCAATAGACACATTGCACTGATTTTGTATGCACCACGAAACAGAAGACTAGTAATAATATGAAATACATTGGAATAGAAT
>JASAMX010007184.1:0-41678 GCA_030248175.1 Microlaimidae sp. YZB2_3
ATTGAGGAATTATTTCGGTTTTGTCTCGATGTAATAATGTTTTAGTAACTGAAACATTTGCATATTAATGAAAATACTCTTTAGAAAAATATCATGGTGCGCCGCGCGAAAATTTAGAGAACGTGCGTAAAATTTTGAAATTCAGAACCTTCTTCTTCTTATTATTATTATTATTATTCCAAATGTTTAAAGCGATATTCCTCGATTTGTTATTGGTTGATCAAAAATAACAGCTCATAAGAAAGAAGAAGGAATTACGCAAACTTTCTCAAGAAAAGCACTTTTTCATTTAGGTCCTTGTTATCCACGGCTCAAAATAAAAAAATTCGGAAAAAATAGACAAATAAAAAAAACTCTCAACCGCACAAAATAAGGTTGAATATGAAGGATTGTACAGAGCAGACAACCAACATCCCCTCACTAAAAACCGCACAAGATGGGTTCAATTCGTGGCAGAAACGAACGAAAATCCCTAGCGCCATTTTCTCAACCGGCGCGGAATGCGAAAACAACAAGTACTTTTTTTAATTCTCTATGTATCAAAGTTTTATTTATTGAAAAAATAATAATAAGCGTCGGTGGCGCGGAATGTGCGGTAGGTAATTATCGGGTGGTGCGGGGGGGTGCATCAAATTTGGATGCACCGTACCAACTATAGTTAGAGAATGAGTAAATTTTGTAATTCATTTCATCATCTTCTTATTATTATTATTTTTACTGTAGAATTATAATTGCAATCATCGGCGCACGGCATCGCGCCAACTACTATCAGAGAGGTAAACTTTGTCTGGGAGTGCCGCACTGCACCGCCCTAACTATAATTAAACAACGTGGGTAAATTTTGTAAGTTTAAACTCATCATTCTTCTTATTATTATTTTTTATTTAAAAAGTATATCTCTATTTAATTCAAAAAAGTGGTAGACTAGCCTTGAAAAATGTTCTCTAAGAATAGAGCAAGAAAAAGGGGCGATTTTTCCCCGGGCGTATGTTTAGAATAGAAAAGATGTGGACTAAAGATAAATTGGGTCCCTAGGGTGAAAAATAGATGAGTGGTAAAGTAACCACTCGTTTTTTGAGAAAAATATCACGTGCAGAGAAACACATGACGCAACTGAAATAATAATTGGTTACATAACCGCTGAAAACTTTTTTTTAATTTTTCTCACTCACGGTTTTATTGTTCATTTCTTCCTCCGGCGGAGAGCGGTTACGCCTCTAATTTCAGCCTGGAAAACTTTAGGTTTAGTCTGAGATGGAAATTATGTGGACTACAGAAAATTTGCATTTGGTTTGGGCAGCCTGCTCACTAAATAAAAAATTTCTACCATACGATAATGATTTGTTTATACATCGATCTAATCCACACAGTACGCAGTTGCATTTTTTTGAGTCTGATGAAACGTCAATTAAAAAAATCACAAATCTACAGTAGTTTGACAAGCATGAAATCGCCACTTTTTCATTAGAAGGCTATATCTGTATGGGGCTTAAGAAAAAAATATAAATTTTAAAAAATGACGATTTCGCGCTTGCCAAAGATTGGTGTAAGTACGATTCTTAGAATTGACATTTAATCAGACTTAAAAAATACAACAGTGTTGTGTCATTAGATCAATGTATAAACAAATCATTATTTTATCATTTTTATTCAGTGAGCAGCTGCCCAAACCAAATGCAAATTTCCTAATCCACATAATGTCTCATCTCAGTCAAGTCACATCTTTTCTGTTTAAACTTACGTCTGGGGAAAAATCGCCCCTTTTTCCTGCTCTATTCTTAGAAACATTTTTCAAGGCTAGATATACAAATAAAGAAAAAGAGAGTAATCCATAACCCACTTACCCAACCCAAACTTCGTGAAAAGTCTAAGAATATATCCGGCAAGCAAATCACCGCACTGTTCCATAGACATTCCAGATTGGCGATGCCTCTGGTAACGGTGGGGGGTTTATTAAGACCTTATAATACAAAAACAATTAAATAATTATAATCTCTCTTGTGACATTTTTCAACATGATTCGGGTCTCCAAATGTCTCCAAAGAGAGCATATAAATAATGCATATTTAATAAAAATTACATTTTAATTTAAAAATTAAATCTTTAAAATTAATCTAGATTACAATCTAATAAAATTTATTAAAATCAAGCTGTTCGAATTATGACTCACACTCATCCAACCAGCAGCGAGCACAAACTAGCTGCAAAAAGCTCAAAAATTCTGGCGAAAGTTTTTTTGACGGTCTTCGTGAATTATTTCCAAAATTAAAATCACCATAACATTTAGCAAAATTAACCCTAAAAACAAATTTAATCCTAAATGTATAATCGTTTACGCTCTAATGCTTAAAATAACAACAAGTAGATTATTAACTCTTTTCGGCTTTTTTATTTGTTCTTGCTGAGTGCCAAGTTTTTATACAAAAAAAAAAACCTGTCTTTTGCTCAAAAATAGGCCTTATAATCTTAGTAATAAAGTTTATCTATTTAGGAAAATTAAACAAAAATACTGTCGTAGAAAATAACTAAGTCCTAGCTTCTTATGCCTACAGTTTTCAAGCCATTCCTATTAAATTCCGCTTTATTATGCTAGAAAATTTGGACAACTAATGCATATAAAAAAACTACAAATTCAAAGCGGGACCCCGTTCGAAATAGTTAAAAATCGCATACCTAAATTTAAGCTTAAGCTTAATTCAAAATTGCACAAACATCTTTAACGTAATCTCTGCTGCTGGAGAACCAAAGTTTTTCCCCGCCAAAAGTTCCCTTGTTCACCCATGTTATCAAAGTTTCCCCTTATGTGTCCCGCCCTAAAATTCCATCTTACTCCATTAGAAAACCAATCGAACCGCTCCGTATTTCCAATCAAAAAAAAACAAATGAATTAAAGATACTCATATAACAATTCCATACAAAGCAACTTTTTAAGAACGGGCCTAGTCCAAAAACTTCTAAAAAGGCTGCAACATGACAAAAGAAGAACGAAACTATTTGAAAAATTTATTTGACCTATCCCCTTCCGCCGATATTTTTTTCTGTTAGACAAACACTGTCCAATACCGATGTATTAAAGGAAAGGGGGCAAGAAATAGCTTAAAAAGGCAAAAAATGTAAAGTAAAAAAAAAAAAGCTTAAAAAATTGTCTTTAATCTTTATATAAAATTGTATTTTTATGAAAAAAGGATAATTTATGATTTTTCTGTTTTTTTTAAAATTTTTGGTGCTGTATTTAATAAGAAATAAAAAATGCTGCTTATATTTTTTATTCCAGTATTTTGTATGATAGCAATATTGTATAATTGTTTTGTACATTTTATATTTAATTTCGTTTGGGGGTGGACAAATATTAAGGCCGAACCCTCATGTAAACCTTCACTCTATGAAAATAATATAATATTCTTAACGTTCAGACAAACATGGCGACTGTCTGGTTGGTGTCTAGGTGCTGCGTCCGTCTCGGTGGGTGTAAAAAATAACTCGTAAGTAAAATACGCCGTGCTGTTCATAAAACATAAAACTTCTTGGACCCGGTTCGAAAAATCCGACCTGACACCGGTTTTTAGAAAATTTTTACCCGGTTTTTACGTAGACCGGTCTGCCGTAAAACTACCCAGGTTCTCAAAATTTTATAAACAGCGGCGGGGCGGTTTCCAATTATTAGACTGCATCCGGAAATTTCGGCGGGAAAGTGTTTCACCGAAAAATGTTTAGCTGAAAACAATACTGAAAGGTAACGCCACGTGGAACTTTATAAAAATGAAACGAATATTGCATTTTACGCCAAGTATAGAACACACAGGGTTTTCGGCAAAATCTCCTCGCAGTAGGAAAGGCTTAACCAAAATAACTTAGGGGTCCCGTGTCGGTTTGTATCCAACCAATTGGGAACCTTCCGTTTAGTCCAATCCGCAATCAAAACGAACGATTTTTCAAATGAGAATTAGAAGGGGAAATTTTGGATTTTGCACTTCCAAGAAGCGGCTCGTCTGTTATTTTGGGGTTTTTCGTGCTTGACGCGCACTGTATCCCGTCCGCAAAATAGCTAGCGTCTTCATCATCTCGTCCCTTTTTTCTTAAATTTTGTTATTTGAGAAGTGTATTTATTTATTTTGTTATGTTCCCTGCGCTGAATGCAACAATTGACGTAATTAATGTGTTGCTTTCTCAATAAAACTTGTTTTCTAACTGTTTATTCTCGGCTCATTTTTTTACAATTATCTATGAAACGGTACGTCAGACGGGCAAATGCATATTTCAACCTCTAAAAACATCAACAAAACCCGACATTTGGAAATGGGAAATTAAAGTCCTTCTCAAAAAATACAGTCAAAAAACACGTAGCTATGTTTTCATAGGCCTAACTCCTGGCGTCACATTTGGCATATTCACCGGGGCGGAGTCCACCAAAAAATGGCTTGGAGCTCTGCCAAAATAGCCAAACCTGGCGTTTAAATGTTACCGCCCAACTAGAACTTTTCATATCAACTTTGACGGAAAAACATTTGTAGGAACGAGTTAAAGTCGATGGGGGAGCATTTTTGTTCAGCTCTTGGCTGACCAAGATTTTCCGCGTAAAAAAAACATTGCGGAAAAATATGAAAAAAAATATTTTTTTGGAAATAAACCCTAAAAAAAACCGAATTGAACTGAAAAATGTCCCTTTCAAAAATAAATTTAATACTTTTTTATGCAATTTGGTGATTTTTCAAAACTTATATATATATATAAAGTTTGAAAAAAAATCACAAATTGCATAAAAAAGGTATTAAATTTATTTTAAAAGGGATTATATATATATATATATATATATATATATATATATATATATATATATATAATCCCTTTTAAAATAAATTTAGATACCTTTTTTATTATTGTGATTTTTCAAAACTTTATATATATATATAAAGTTTGAAAAATCACAAATTGCATAAAAAAGGTATTAAATTTATTTTAAAAGGGACATTTTTAGTTCAATTCAGTTTTTAGGTTTATTTCCAAAAAAATATTTTCAAATTTTTTTCCGCAATGTTTTTTACGCGAAAAATCTTCATTTCAACCAAGAGCTGAACAAAAATGCTCCCCCATCAACTTTAACTGGTTCCTCAAATATTTCCGTCAATGATATGAAAAGCCTCTAGTTGGGCGGTATTTAAACACCAGGTTACTCGGTATGTTCCAAGCCCATTTTTAGTGGACTCGCCCCGGTGAATATGCCAATGTGACGCCAGGAGTTAGGCCTATAATCGCTACGCGTGTTTTTAATTGTATTTTAGAGGACTTTAATTTTCGATTCCAAATGTTTTCGGGTTTTGTTGATGTTTTTAGAGGTAGAAATATACGTTGCGGTCTGACACCGTTTCATAGATAATTGTAAAATAATGACGAGTAAACAGTTAAAAACAAGTTTTATTAAAAACAACACATTTTACTTACGTCGATTGTTTCATTCACGCAGGAACATAAGACAAAATAAATAAATACACTTCTCAAATAACAAAATTTAAAAAAAAGGACGGTGATGGGTGGAGACGCTAGCTATTTTTGGGGACGGGATACAGTCAGCCGTCAAGCACAAAAACCCAAAAATAGACGACCGCTTCTTGAAATCCAAAACTCCCCTTCTAATTCTCATTTGAAAAATCACGTTTTGATTAATGCCCGATTGGAATAACGAAGGTTCCAATTGGTCAATCGACGACACGGACCCCTAAGTTATTTTGGTAACCTACTCTCAAGGGACTTTCCCCGAAAACCCTGTGTGTTCTATACTTGGCGTAAATCGATATTCGTTGGTTCCTGACGCCACGTGCGCTACCTTTAGTATTGTTTCACTAAACGTTTGGTGAAACACTTCACCAAAGGATTTGCAAACGCAGTCTGATAATTGAAACCGCCCGTGCTTTTTATAAAATTTTAGAACCTGGTCCGTTTTTTACGCAGACCGGTCTACGTAAAAACCGGTAAAGACCGTAAAGACCGGTCCCCAGTCCGTTTTGGAACGGGTCCAAAAGTTTTATGTTTTATGAATAGCACGGCGCGTTTACTTACGTTCTTTTTACACCCACCAAACAGACGCGGCCCTTTTTGACACCAACCAGACAGTCACATCCTTTGTCTCGAACGTTAAAATATTATATTATTTCATAGAGTGAAGGTTACGTGAGGGTTCGCCCTAATATTTGTCACCCCAAACGAAATTAAATATAAAATTACAAAACAATTATACAATATTGCTATAATACAAAATACTGGAATAAAAATATCACGGCATTTTTATTTCTTATTAAATACAGCACCAAAATTTTAAAAAACAATGAAATCCATAAATTATCACTTTTCATAAAAATACAAATTTATATAAAGATTAAAGACAATTTTTTAAGCTTTTTTATTTTACTTTACATTTTTCGTTTTAAGCTATTTCTTACGCCTTCCTTACATCAGTATTGAATGTTTGTCCGTGGTAATCGGGGAAAAGGGGATCACGGAAACAGGTCAATAAATTTTTCAAATAATTTCATTTCTTTGTCATAGTGTTGCGGCCTTTTTATGTAGAAGTGTTTGAACATTATAGGCCCGTTTTTAAAAGTTGCTTTGTATGGAATTGTTACAATATGGGTGCCTTTCGTCATTGTTTTTTTTGATTGGAAATACGAGCGGTTCGGACGACGATTGGTTTTTTTGGTTTCTAATGGTAAGTGGAATTTAGGGCCGTATAAGGGAACTTTGATTCGTGACAAAAATACGGGAACTTGGCCGGGAAAAAACTTTGAAGTTTCACAGCAAGAATTACGTTAAAAATTGTGAATTTGAATTAAGCTTAAGCTTAAATTTAGGTATGGATTTTAACTATTTCAAACAGTCACTTTAAGCTTCTAGTCTTTTATATGCATTAGTTGTCCGAGAAATTTTCTAGCATAATAAAGCGGAATTAATTGAGAGTGGCTTGAAAACTGTAGGCATAAAGCTAGGCCATTATTTCTACGACAGTATTTTGCTTAATTTCCTAAATAGATAAACTTTATTACTAGTTATAAGGTATTTAAGCAAAAGACAGTTTTTTTTTTGTATAAAACTTGACACTCACAAGAACAAATAAAAACAAGGGTAATAATCTACTTGTTGTTATTTTAACATTGACGTAAACAATATACAATTAAATTAAATTTATTTTTAGGGGTTAATTTTGCTAAATGTTATGGTGATTTTAATTTTGGAAATAATTCACGAAGACCGTACAAACTCCGCCAGAATTTTTGAGCTTTTTGCAGCTAGTTTGCGCTCGTCTGCTGGTTGGATGAGCATAGTCATGGTAAATTCGAACAGCTTGATTTTAATAAATTTTATTAGGTTGTAATCTAATTAATTTAAAGATTAATTTTAAATTAAAATGTAATTTTTATTAAAAATGCATTATTTATATGTCTTTGTGTAGTTTGGAGACATTTGCCCAAAATCAAAATTTGAAATTTGGATATCGCGGAAGAAATTATGATTATTTAATTGTTTTTGTATTATAAGGTGCTAATAGAAGTCTACCCCACCGCTTTCAGAGGCGTCGCCTATGGCTGGATAACTTCTATGGACGGGGTGGGTAATTTGCTTGCCGGATATATTCTTAGACTTCACGAAGTTTGGGTTGGTAAGTGGGTTATAGATTCTGCTCTTTTCTTATTTGTATACTAGCCTTGAAAAATGCTCTAAGAATAGAGCAGGAAAAAGGGGCGATTTTTCCCCGGGCGTAAGTTTAAACAGAAAAGATGTGACTTGTCTGAGATAGACATTATGTGGATTAGGAAATTTGCATTTGGTTTGGGCAGCTGCTCACTGAATAAAAATGATAAAATAATGATTTGTTTATACATTGATCTAATGACACAACACTGTTGCATTTTTTAAGTCTGATTAAATGTCAATTATAAAATCATACTTACACCAATCTTTGGCAAGCGCGAAATCGTCATTTTTTAAAATTTATAGTTGTTTCTAACACATACAGATATAGCCTTCTAATTGAAAAAGTGGCGATTTCATGCTTGTCAAAGACTGCTGTGAGTATGATTTTTTTAATTGACATTTCATCAGACTAAAAAAAATGGAACAGTGCTGTGTGATTAGATCAATGTATAAACAAATCATTATCGTATGGTAGAAATTTTTATTTAGTGAGCAGCTGCCCAAACCAAATGCAAATTTTCTATAGTCCACATAATGTCCATCTCAGACTAAAGCTAAAGTCTTCCAGGCTGAAATTAAGGGCGTAACCGCTCTCCGCCAGGAAGAAATAAACAATAAACCCGTGAGTGAGAAAAATTAAAAAAAAGTTTTCAACGGTTATGTAACCAATTATTATTTAGTTGCGTCATGTGTTTCTCTGCACGTGATATTTTCTCAAAAAACGAGTGGTTACTTTACCACTCATCTATTTTCACCCTGATAGAATTTATCTTTAGTCCACATCTTTTCTGTCTAAACATACGCCCGGGGAAAAATCGCCCCTTTTTCCTGCTCTATTCTTAGAGCATTTTTCAAGGCTAGTCTACCACTTTTTTGAATTAAATAGAGATATACTTTTTAAATAAAAAATAATAATAAGAAGAAGAAGAATTTAAATTACAAAAATTACCCACGTTGTTTAATTATAGTTAGGGCGGTACAGTGGCGCTCCAGACAAAGTTTACCTACGTTCTCTAAATATAGTTAGCGCGGTGCCGTGCGCCAATGATTGCATTTATAATTTGTGAAGTAAAAATAATAATAAGAAGAAGAAGATGAAATGAATTACAAAATTTACTCACGTTCTCTCCAAGTATAGTTGGTGCGGTGCGGTGGGTTAAATTGCAGTGTGGCACCCCCGCACCACCGATAATTACCTACCGGCGCGTGGCGATCCCGCGCCACCGACGCTTATTATTATTTTTCAATAAATAAAACTTTGAATTAATTTTGTCATCAGTAATGCAAGAATTAAAAAAAGTACTTTGTTGTTTTCGCCGATTTCCGCGCGGTTGAAGCAGATGGCGCTGGGATTTGGTTCCGTTTCTGCCACCAATTAAAACCCAGTCTGCTTTTTTTGTGCGGTTTTTATGAGGGGATGTTGGTTGTCTGCTCTGTACAATCCTTATTGTTGCCAAAAGGCTGTTATTGTGCGGTTGGGAGTTTTTATTTGTCTATTTTTCAAATTTTTTATTTTGATCAATACATCGATAACAAGGACCTAAATCAAAAAAGTGCTTCTTAAGAAAGTTGCGTAATTCCTTCTTCTTTCTTATGAGCCCATGTTTATTTTTGATCAACCAATAACAAATGAGGAATATCGCTTTTAAGGATGGAGCGTTGGAATAATAATAATAATAATAATAAGAAGAAGAAGGTTCTGAATTTCAAAATTTAACAACGTTCTCTAATAATAGTTGCGCGGCGCCACCCATGATATTTTCTAAACAAGATTCTTCTTCCAATTTGATGCAAATGTTTGCAGTTGCTAAAACATTATTACATCAACAAAACCGAAATGATTCCGAATAATAAAGTTTCAAATGAAAAAAACTTTAGTAAAACTATGAAAAATGCAAATTGATTTTACAATTTTAAGATTTGGCTTTAAAAAAACCGTGATTTTCTGTAAAGTCTGAGTTTAAAAAGCGCTCGTCGGCACAGAAAAAAAACACAAAACAAAAAATGAGTAAAAAATAATTTGTCACCTTTCGATTATGAATATAACAGATCAAAATTTTTCTTGTTAAAGGTTCCTGCTAGGAAACGACGTGAGTCAAACTAAACATATTATGGCATTTTATGTACGTTGCTTGGTGAACAAAAATTTTTTGAAGTGTTTCGAAATTTTTCGGCTCCTTCTCAGATTCCAAATAAGCTTAAACATGTAGATGTTTTCCAGTTTACATACTGCCTTCCCTGTTTATCTCAAAACTGCATGCAACTGTTGACACTGAGTTTAGCTATTTACCCATGCTTGAAGATAAAAACATTAATTACCCGCTCTATGTAAACAAGAACCCAAAATAAGCTGCATTTTTTTCTCTGTTTACAAT
Organism: Microlaimidae sp. YZB2_3; assembly: GCA_030248175.1. Taxonomy (NCBI): domain Eukaryota; kingdom Metazoa; phylum Nematoda; class Chromadorea; order Desmodorida; family Microlaimidae; species Microlaimidae sp. YZB2_3. Next base: position 10,059 of record JASAMX010007184.1, read on the forward strand.
AAATGTTGTGAGCAAATTTATAGCTCTGGCTTAAGTTTGTCTAATTATAGTGATAACGGTAAGTTGAACTTTGGGTTACGGGGCGATACCAAATAACGAAATTAAGGATAAAAATATCAATTACCCCTTTTATGTAAACAGGAACCCAAAACAGGCGGTATTTTCCCACCGTTTGCAACAATGTTTTAAGCGATTTTTTATTTTTTTTAGGCCTGCCTTCTGTTTGTCTATTCGTTCTGCTAGCGGTGAGTAGCGCTTTTGGCTAGTGACCATGCCGGAAAGACAAAATTATCACAATGCCAGACTCTTTTGACGAAATGAATTTCAGCGCTCAAACACCGGCGGAGAGACAAGGACCCCCGGATAAAATCTGAATTTATGCATAGTAGATTTTATATGTGTTTATATCTCTTTTTTTTTTGTATATAGGGTTAGTTATTAAATAAAAAATAAAGAATTTAGGGCAGTTGAGAAGGTACTAAAAACTCAAATTTGAAGGCAAAAATGAGAGGAAATGTAAGGCGAAAATTTTAAAGTACACCTGAGTCTATGAAGAATTACTCACAAAACAAATTTTTTTGTTATTTAATCAACTTACTGCTTTAAAATTTTAAAACGATTTCAAGGTTTCATATGGTCCATTAGATAAATCTAGATCCCAGAACCAGAGAATTTTTACTGTTAACGGCTCTTCGAAGTTCAAATACCAGTGGCGACGTGAAAATTTGTATGCAGGTATGTGGGGACCAATTAAAATTGTGCGGTTATGACGTTTTTTTTTTAATAAATAAGAACGTATAAATTTTTTTTAATTTCATCTTTTATAAATATACAAAATTTACAACAACTTTAGCCCCTCAGAAGAGATTACAGTTTTTTCGGTATTCCGCAAACTGGCAAAGAAATTATTAAAATATAGGTTTTGAATTTTACTATGGTTAACGGCTTTTGCTTAAAAAAATTTAGAGTTTCCTTGTTAAATAGTCGATTTATTATTGCGATTATCGAGGTCAGCTAGATTTTATTTGTCAAAACATTTTACGTTTGAGATCTCGAAAAGACTGAAACGACTGTCAGTTCTTTTCGGCTCCTAAAAACCCGGAACAAATAAATATAATGAACATTGTATTTCTTAATTACCGAAGCTCGAAAAAAGAGTAAAGCAAAATTATGCTATATAATATATGGCTCCGGAGCTCTAAGCTTCAAGGAACATCGCAGTTTCAACCGAACAAACCAAAAAATGAAAAAATCCAAACATTCGCTTTTTTAGGCCCCACTACCCCGCTTTAGAAGCGGTATTATTATCCTTCCTTGTAGGAGAGGGAACCCGGTTACTTTCCGGATCTTCCATCGGTTAATAGCTAGATCAATAATCGGAAACGCTTCCTTCTTTCCAATTGTCACGTTTATTGTATTGCGCCTCTTTTTGTTTTCTCGCGCGGCGGCGGCCTTTAATTTCTAGAATAGAGCCTGGGCTAAATATGGAAAAAGCTTTTTTCGGGCTGAAAAAAGTTAAGTGCGGATGGATATAGCCTTTGTGCGCCGTTTTTGTGTTCGGCAAAATGAAGTCGTGATGGGTTGAATTTTAGTTAATAATACGACAAAAAAAGTGACCGTCATATAATAGTCGTGATTCTGAATCACAACATTTATATTTGCCATTTGTGTGTTAAAAAAGAGAGTCGCAATTACTGGTATTTTTGACTTAACTCCGACTTATTGTGTCAGGATAACGACGTATAGAATGATGTTGTTGAAAGCTTCCGAGCTCAGCCAAAATTTTTGTGCAGAATTTCGAAATAATTTGAACACAATCGATTTTTTTGTTTCAAAATTAAAACTAATAAAAAACGTGAAAAATAATTTTAAAATGTGGCTGAAATACTTAAAACCAGTATCAAAATTGCTTATGTTAGATTTTCTTAAAGGCATTTGTTTTGTAGATCAAGATCAAGTTGAAACAAAAAAATAATTTAAAAAAAAAATTTAAATTTGAATTTTAAAGCTCCAAGTGGCTTGCGCCAATTCTAGCTATTGTATTGCTTTCATTTTACCACAGATTATACTAATTCAGAGCTTTCCGGTTAGTTAAAGCTCGGAAGCTAAAAAATTACGCTCTTGAAATGAGTTTTCTAAAAGTTTTGTTATTCTTGAAGTATTGTTTAAGTTAGTTTTGGTAGCAGTTTTTAAACAATTTACAAAAGTTTTATAAGTTTCAAAAAATTAATTTATTCAAAATTATATTTTACATTTAATATAACATTATTTTTTTAATTTTTTAATCAAATAAGATAAAACTCCGTAAATCTTAACTCGGTTTAAGAGCTCCAGAACTTTTGCTCCGGAGGCTAAGGGGAGCATCACTCATTGCTTCTGCTATCACATTACTAAAATTTAATGGCATACGCTAGACTTTGCTTACAAATTTGCTACAAAGCTCCAAACAACGATGCCGCGAACTTTCATATTAAAGCTCGAGAACTCCATAACATAGCTCCAGAGCTTTTGCTCCGGGAGCTACGGGGAGCATCACTCATTGCTTTGCTTATGACATTACTAAAGAAATGTAATGGCATCCGTCTTGACTTTGCTACAAATTTGCTCCGGAGCTCCAAACAACAATGCCGCAAACTTTCATATTAACTAAACAACATAGATTTTTTGTTTTTACGACAGAACGTTGCATATAATGATCAATACACGGCAGGTTGTTGAAAAAATTATTCTCCATTGAATGTTTTCAAAAATAATAAAAAGAATGTATTTGCAATATCATAATAATTAATAATTTGCATAAATGGTAAGCATGGGTCGATGTGTTCCACTGATTGGTCGATCAGGGGCCTGTTTAATAAAAACATTGCTAAATTTTTACTCTACAAATCTTGCCTATTTTTTGTAAACTACATGATAGAAAATATAAAACACAGCGAATATCGATGGGTCAGCAGAGATAAAATCACGTGGCCAATCAGCGCATAGCACTGCGCGAAGATCCTCCCCCTGGATTTAGAAGCTCGAAAAACCTTTATCGTGTATTTTACGAGAATATAGGCGGAGATTTGTAAAATGAAGAATTTACAGAGGTTTTTATGAAACTGGCCCCAGCATGATAAATAGTACTTTCAGTATTTTTGTGTGCGGTTTTTGGACAAGAATCAAAAACAATCAAACGTGTTTGATTTTACTTTTCAGGTCTAAATCTCGCTTATGTTAGATTACAAATTACGACAATTATTATTTTTCACTTTTTTTTACTTTTTTCAGAAAAATTTCAGATTTTTTAGTCTGCACTTGAAGATTTTGCTTAAAAATAACTTTAGGAAAAGAGTTCTAGTCTGCAGTTTAATGTTTTCACAAGACACTTCTCCTAGACATCATGCAATTTTATTTCGTGCCATCGACGAAGATGTAAAATAAATGTATTTTCTTGTTTAAAAATGTAAAACAGTGTTGCTAAAAATTACATTTATATAACATGTTTGCTTTTAAAATATAGTTAGTTAGTGATAAGTTGCGCTTAAGGTTTATGGTAAGTAGCAGGAACGCGCATTTTCGTATTGAAAACATAACATTGTTTTGATCTGTAGGAAATGAATTACGTACTCGGGCCGTCGTGTCGCGGGACCATCGTGTCGTAGGACCGTCATGTCGCACCTTGAGCCCGTCGTGTCGTGGGACCGTCGATTTGTGGGACTGTCATGTCGTGGGACCGTTAGTTATGGGCAATGCCGGGAACCGATACCGGGGCCTCGAGCAATTAAAGGTTCGATTTATAAAAACTAATATTATAATATGAAAATGAGCTAAATAACTATTTTAGTCCTTGAAACCAAATCTGTGTCAAACGGAAGAAACAAGAATTGGATTAAATAACGAGAGAGTCGTATTTTTTATATGTTCACGAAAACTACAGTGGGTGGTATACCATCCACTGTAGCCATTTGTTAGAGAATATTTGATTTATCTTTATGGTTAAATTAGAGATTAAATCAAGCTTTAGGATTCATCTTAATTCGATTAGTGTTGGATTTTAAAATTATTAGATAAAACACATTCAGCAATTTCAGAAGTCGAGAGCACGCTTTGAAGATTAAAATTATAAGAAATTTCAATTGCATTATTTACCATAAAAACAATGTGATAATGAAATTGAATTTGAAGCAGGATTTTTAATTTATTAATTATAAATTGACTGTGCTTAAAAACGACAACGAATGGTCGACATGCGGATTAATAAAAAGATTATGTTTCACATTAGATAGTTCTGAATGTAAATCGTTTCTTCTTTGTATCATTAGTCGATACAACAATACAAACATCAGAAGACAAAATGCAATTTAGGCTTGAAAATGTTAAATAAAATTTGCCAAAATATATAAAATACAACTATTTTGATATCGCTATTATGTCAAGTGATCTCAGGTTTTTTGTGTTTTTTTATCTTTGATTATTCTTAATACTTCTCAAATTTATTTATTACTATATAGAAGTTAGGCGTAGGATCAAAAATAGTTAATAAAAGCATATCATATATATCGAGTGCAATTTTTTGGATAATAAAATTGTTGTAAAAACTGACTTGCGATATGATACCAGATTTTATTAGTTTCGTCAGACATAATATGCGTAAAATAGGATTACTAAGAACTTACATGGATGCAGCCAATGGCTGATGACGTTTCGTTGGTTGTAGAATACGGAAAAGCGAACAGAAGCGGAACTAAATAAGTACTCAAATTAGGCAGATTTTAAATGAATTACGCAGCATATTTTTCCTGGGACTAAAATTAAACGGACCCAATAACAATTGTTTTTAAAACCCAGTCATAATTGAATTTTCACACTGATTTTATTAGTATTTTTAGAAAATGTAGTTATTCTATTAATTTCTTTTAAAAGTCACTATTTTGAATTTTTGGCCCCAGCACGTAACCCCTCCAGGCGATTGACGTTCAATAGAAATAGGGCCTTATAATTTTAGCATTTCATATGGCCAAGCATAAGGTTTGCTATTTCCATTTTTGACTGCTACAATAACCAAAAAAACGCCGTTTTAGACAGACAAATACATCGCAACCAATTTTAAATCCTAGAAATATCTTACATAAAGCGCACTACATAAATACATGAATGAACATGTATAAATGGAGAATCCAAACTTATTTTTATGGAGAATCACGACGGTTAATTCAATGTACACAAAGGTCTCGAGAAGAATTGAAAATAATTTGTATGAGACCGAAAAAATTGAGGAAAAAATGCACAACACCAGCTGTATTTTTAAAATCTTTTTATGTTTATGTTAGTTTCGTGTACTATGATCGTGTTTTTTTTGTTAACCAACATCATATGCAAATTATTTTTAAATCTTCTCGAGACCTTTGTGTACATTGAATTAACCGTCGTGACTCTCCATTAAAATATTTGCACAAACTATGCTTTTTGAAGGTAAAAAAAGAAAACAATCGCGTTACGTGTGTATTTTTTAACCAGCTGTAACTCAATTAAAATGGGACTAATTTTAATTTAATTGAACGCAATTATGTGACAGATGGACCTTGTGTTTTTTGTTGTTTTTTTAAATAACCAAAATAAAAAAACACAAAAACGCATCAACAGCTTTCAAGTTTAAAATCAAACTGATGTTTGGCGACTAACATGTATGAAAAAACGTCAAAATAATATTGTGTAATTCGTGAATCTAACATAAGCGAGATTTAGACCTGAAAAGTACGATCAACACGTTTGAATCATTTTGATTCTTTGTTGAAAAACCGCACACAAATACTGAAAGTACTATTTATCATGCTGGGGCCAGTTTCATAAAAACCTCTGTAAATTCTCATTTTACAAATCTCCGCCTATATTCTCGTAAAATACACGATAAAGGTTTTTCGACTTGTAATCCAGGGGGAGGATCTCCGCGCAGTGCTATGCGCTGATTGGCCACGTGATTTTATCTCTGCTGACCGATCAATATTCGCTGTGTTTTATATTTTCTATCATGTAGTTTACAAAAAATAGGCAAGATTTGTAGAGTGAAAATTTACAAACGTTTTTATGAAATAGGCCCCTGATCGACCAATCAGTGGAACACGCGACCCATGCTTGCCATTTATGCAAATTATTAATTATTATGATATTGCAAATACATTCTTTTTATTATTTTTGAAAACATTCAATGGAGAATAATTTTTTCAACAACCCTGTCTGTATATTGATCATTATATGCAACGTTCTGTCGTAAAAACAAAAAATCTATGTTGTTTAGTTAATATGAAAGTTTGCGGCATCGTTGTTTGGAGCTCCGGAGCAAATTTGTAGCAAAGTCAAGCGATGCCATTACATTTCTTTAGTAATGTCATAGCAAAGCAATGAGTGATGCTCCCCGTAGCTCCGGAGCAAAAGTTCTGGAGCTATGTTATGGAGTTCTGGAGCTAATATGAAAGTTTGCGGCATCGTTGTTTGGAGCTCCGGAGCAAATTTGTAGCAAAGTCAAGCGATGCCATTACATTTCTTTAGTAATGTCATAGCAAAGCAATGAGTGATGCTCCCCGTAGCTCCGGAGCAAAAGTTCTGGAGCTCTTAAAACCGAGTTAAGATTTACGGAGTTTTATCTTATTTGACTCAAAACTAAAAAAATAATGTTATATTAAATGTAAAATATTTTTTGAATAAATTAATTTTTGAAACTTATAAAAACTTTGTAAATTGTTTAAAAACTGTAGCAAAAATAACTTAAACAATACTTCAAGAATAACAAAACTTTTAGAAAACTCATTTCAAGAGCGTAATTTTTTAGCTTCCGAGCTTTAATTAACGGAGCTCTGAAGTAGTATAATCTGTGGTAAAATAAAAGCAATACAATAGCTAGAATTGGCGCAAGCCACTTGGAGCTTTAAAATTAAATTTAAATTTTTATTTTAAATTATTTTTTTGTTTCAACTTGATCTTGATCTACAAAACAAATGCCTTTAAGAAAATCTAACATAAGCAATTTTGATATAGGTTTTAAGTATTTCAGCCACATTTTAAAATTATTTTTCACGTTTTTTATTAGTTTTAATTTTGAAACAAAAAAAATGGATTGTGTTTAAATTATTTCGAAAGTCTGCACAAAAATTTTGGCTGAGCTGGGGAAGCTTTCGACAACATCATACTATACGTCGTTATCCTGACACAATAAGTCGGATTCGTCGAAAAATACCAGTAATTGCGACTCTCTTTTTTAACACACAAATAATATAAATGTTGTGAGTCAGAATCACGAGTATTCTATACTGACGGTGACTTTTTTTGTCGTATTATTAACGAAATTTCAACCCGATCACGACTCATTTTGCCGAACCGAAAACGGCGCACAAAGGCTATATCCATCCGCACTTAACTTTTTCAAGCCGAAAGTAGCTTTTCCCATATTTAGCCCAGGCTTATTTAGGTATTAAGACCGCCGCCGCGCGAGAAAAACAAAGAGGCGCAATACAATAAACGTGACAATTGGAAAGAAGGAAGCGTTTCCAATTATTAGCTAGTCTCGACGGAAGAACCGGAAATAACGGGGTTCCCTCCTCCAAGGAGGATAATAATACTGCTTTTAAAGCGGGGGTGGTGCCTGAAAAAAGCGAATGTTTGGATTTTTTCATTTTTTGGTTTATTCGGTTGAAAACTGCGATGTTCCTTGAAGCTTAGAGCTCCGGAGCCATATATTATATACATAATTTTGTTTACACTATTTTTTTCGACTTCGGTAATTTAGAAATACAATGTTCATTATATTTATTTGTTTCGGGTTTTTCAGGAGCCGTAAAAGAACTGACAGTCGTTTTAAATTTTGGAGACCTTAAAAACGTAAAATTATAGACAAATAAAATCTAGCTGACCTCGATAATTGCAATAATAAATCGACTATTTAACAAGGAAACTATAAAATTTTTTAACAAAAGCGGTTTAATAATAAAGTTCAAAAACCTATATTTTAATAATAATTTCTTAATTTGGAACCCAAACGGAAGATTTTTAGGGGCTAAAGTTGGTTAAATTTTGTATATTTTATAAAAGATGAAATTAAAAAAATTTCTGCGTTCTTATTTATTAAAAAAAAACGTCATAACCGCACAATTTTAATTGGTCCCCACATACCTGCATACAAATTTTCGACGTCAGCCAGATGGTATTTAACCTTAGAAAAGAGCCGTAAACAGAAAAACTTGGTTTGGGATTAGATTTATTAATGAGCCATATGAAACCTTGAAATCGTTTTAAAATTTTAAAGCAGTTAAGTAGATTAAATAACAAAAAAATTTGTTTTGTGAATAAATTTATTCATAGACTTAGGTGTACTTTTAAATTTTCGCCTTACATTTCCCTCCATTTTTGCCTTCAAATTAGAGCTTTAAGTACGCCTCCAACTGCCCTAAATTCTTTATTTTTTATTTAATACTAACCCTATATACAAAAAAAACAATATAAACACATATAAAATCTCTGCATAAATTCAGATTTTATCCGGGGGTCCTTGTCTCTCCGCCGGTGTTTGAGCGCTGAAATTCATTTCGTCAAAAGCGTCCGGCATTGTGATAAATTTCGTCTCCGGCATGGTCACGTAGCCAAAAGTGCAACTCACCGCTAGCAGAACGATTAGACAAACAGAAGGCAGGCCTAAAAAAATAAAAAATCGCTTAAAACATTGTTGCAAACGGTGAAAATACCGCCTGTTTTGGGTTCCTGTTTACATAAAAGGGGTAATTGATATTTTTATCCTCAACTTCGTCTTTGGCATCGCCCCGTAACCGAAAGTTCAACTTACCGTTATCACTATAATTAGACAAACTTAAGCCAGACCTATAAATTTGCTCACAACATTATTGTAAACAGAGAAAATGCAGCTTATTTTAGGTTCTTGTTTACATAGAGCGGGTAATTAATGTTTTATCCTCAAGCATGGGTAAATAGCTAAACTCAGTGTCAACAGTTGCATGCAGTTTAATAAACAGGGAAGGCAGATGTAACTGGAAAACATCTCATTTTTAAGCTTATTAGAATCTGAGAAGGAGCCGAAAAATTTTCGAAACACTTCAAAAAATTTTTGTTCACGAAGCAAGGTACATAAAATGCCATAATATGTTTAGTCTGACTGACGTCGTTACGTAGCAGGAACCTTGAACAAGAAAAATTTTGATCTGTTATATTCATAATCGAAAGGTGACAAATTATTTTTTACTCATTTTTTGTTTTGTGTTTTTTTTCTGTGCCGACGAGCGCTTTTTAAACCAGACTTTACAGAAAATCACGGTTTTTTTAAAGCCAAATCTTAAAATTGTAAAATCAATTTAGTTTTAGTAGTTTTACTTAAAGTTTTTTTGATTGAAACTTTTTTATCGGAATCATTTCGGTTTTGTTGATGTAATAATGTTTTAGCAACTGCAAACATTTGCATCAAATTGGAAGGACTCCTTTAGAAAATATCATGGGTGGCGCCGCGCCAACTATTATTAGAGAACGTGCGTAAATTTTGAAATTCAGAACCTTCTTCTTCTTCTTATTATTATTATTATTATTCCAACGCTCCATCCTTAAAAGCGATATTCCTCATTTGTTATTGGTTGATCAAAAATAAACATGGGCTCATAAGAAAGAAGAAGGAATTACGCAACTTTCTTAAGAAGCACTTTTTTGATTTAGGTCCTTGTTATCGATGTATTGATCAAAATAAAAAATTTGAAAAATAGACAAATAAAAACTCCCAACCGCACAATAACAGCCTTTTGGCAACAATAAGGATTGTACAGAGCAGACAACCAACATCCCCTCATAAAAACCGCACAAAAAAAGCAGACTGGGTTTTAATTGGTGGCAGAAACGGAACCAAATCCCAGCGCCATCTGCTTCAACCGCGCGGAAATCGGCGAAAACAACAAAGTACTTTTTTTAATTCTTGCATTACTGATGACAAAATTAATTCAAAGTTTTATTTATTGAAAAATAATAATAAGCGTCGGTGGCGCGGGATCGCCACGCGCCGGTAGGTAATTATCGGTGGTGCGGGGGTGCCACACTGCAATTTAACCCACCGCACCGCACCAACTATACTTAGAGAACGTGAGTAAATTTTGTAATTCATTTCATCATCTTCTTATTATTATTATTTTTACTGTAGAATTATAATTGCAATCATTGGCGCACGGCATCGCGCCAACTATATTTAGAGAACGTAGGTAAACTTTGTCTGGAGCGCCACTGCACCGCCCTAACTATAATTAAACAACGTGGGTAAATTTTGTAGTTTAAATTCATCATCTTCTTATTATTATTTTTTATTTAAAAAGTATATCTCTATTTAATTCAAAAAAAGTGGTAGACTAGCCTTGAAAAATGCTCTAAGAATAGAGCAGGAAAAAGGGGCGATTTTTCCCCGGGCGTATGTTTAGACAGAAAAGATGTGGACTAAAGATAAATTCTATCAGGGTGAAAATAGATGAGTGGTAAAGTAACCACTCGTTTTTTGAGAAAATATCACGTGCAGAGAAACACATGACGCAACTAAATAATAATTGGTTACATAACCGTTGAAAACTTTTTTTTAATTTTTCTCACTCACGGGTTTATTGTTTATTTCTTCCTGGCGGAGAGCGGTTACGCCTCTAATTTCAGCCTGGAAGACTTTAGCTTTAGTCTGAGATGGAAATTATGTGGACTATAGAAAATTTGCATTTGGTTTGGGCAGCTGCTCACTAAATAAAAATTTCTACCATACGATAATGATTTGTTTATACATTGATCTAATCACACAGCACAGTTGCATTTTTTTTAGTCTGATGAAATGTCAATTAAAAAAATCATACTCACAGCAGTCTTTGACAAGCATGAAATCGCCACTTTTTCAATTAGAAGGCTATATCTGTATGTGTTAGAAACAACTATAAATTTTAAAAAATGACGATTTCGCGCTTGCCAAAGATTGGTGTAAGTATGATTTTATAATTGACATTTAATCAGACTTAAAAAATGCAACAGTGTTGTGTCATTAGATCAATGTATAAACAAATCATTATTTTATCATTTTTATTCAGTGAGCAGCTGCCCAAACCAAATGCAAATTTCCTAATCCACATAATGTCTATCTCAGACAAGTCACATCTTTTTTCTGTTTAAACTTACGCCCGGGGAAAAATCGCCCCTTTTTCCTGCTCTATTCTTAGAGCATTTTTCAAGGCTAGTATACAAATAAGAAAAGAGCAGAATCTATAACCCACTTACCAACCCAAACTTCGTGAAGTCTAAGAATATATCCGGCAAGCAAATTACCCACCCCGTCCATAGAAGTTATCCAGCCATAGGCGACGCCTCTGAAAGCGGTGGGGTAGACTTCTATTAGCACCTTATAATACAAAAACAATTAAATAATCATAATTTCTTCCGCGATATCCAAATTTCAAATTTTGATTTTGGGCAAATGTCTCCAAACTACACAAAGACATATAAATAATGCATTTTTAATAAAAATTACATTTTAATTTAAAATTAATCTTTAAATTAATTAGATTACAACCTAATAAAATTTATTAAAATCAAGCTGTTCGAATTTACCATGACTATGCTCATCCAACCAGCAGACGAGCACAAACTAGCTGCAAAAAGCTCAAAAATTCTGGCGGAGTTTGTACGGTCTTCGTGAATTATTTCCAAAATTAAAATCACCATAACATTTAGCAAAATTAACCCTAAAAACAAATTTAATTTAATTGTATATTGTTTACGTCAATGTTAAAATAACAACAAGTAGATTATTACCCTTGTTTTTATTTGTTCTTGTGAGTGTCAAGTTTTATACAAAAAAAACTGTCTTTTGCTTAAATACCTTATAACTAGTAATAAAGTTTATCTATTTAGGAAATTAAGCAAAATACTGTCGTAGAAATAATGTCCTAGCTTTATGCCTACAGTTTTCAAGCCACTCTCAATTAATTCCGCTTTATTATGCTAGAAAATTTGGACAACTAATGCATATAAAAAACTAGAAGCTTAAAGTGACTGTTTGAAATAGTTAAAATCCATACCTAAATTTAAGCTTAAGCTTAATTCAAATTCACAATTTTTAACGTAATTCTTGCTGTGAAACTTCAAAGTTTTTTCCCGGCCAAGTTCCCGTATTTTTGTCACGAATCAAAGTTCCCTTATACGGCCCTAAATTCCACTTACCATTAGAAACCAAAAAAACCAATCGTCGTCCGAACCGCTCGTATTTCCAATCAAAAAAAACAATGACGAAAGGCACCCATATTGTAACAATTCCATACAAAGCAACTTTTAAAAACGGGCCTATAATGTTCAAACACTTCTACATAAAAAGGCCGCAACACTATGACAAAGAAATGAAATTATTTGAAAAATTTATTGACCTGTTTCCGTGATCCCCTTTTCCCCGATTACCACGGACAAACATTCAATACTGATGTAAGGAAGGCGTAAGAAATAGCTTAAAACGAAAAATGTAAAGTAAAATAAAAAAGCTTAAAAAATTGTCTTTAATCTTTATATAAATTTGTATTTTTATGAAAAGTGATAATTTATGGATTTCATTGTTTTTTAAAATTTTGGTGCTGTATTTAATAAGAAATAAAAATGCCGTGATATTTTTATTCCAGTATTTTGTATTATAGCAATATTGTATAATTGTTTTGTAATTTTATATTTAATTTCGTTTGGGGTGACAAATATTAAGGCGAACCCTCACGTAACCTTCACTCTATGAAATAATATAATATTTTAACGTTCGAGACAAAGGATGTGACTGTCTGGTTGGTGTCAAAAAGGGCCGCGTCTGTTTGGTGGGTGTAAAAAAGAACGTAAGTAAACGCGCCGTGCTATTCATAAAACATAAAACTTTTGGACCCGGTCCAAAACGGACTGGGACCGGTCTTTACGGTCTTTACCGGTTTTTACGTAGACCGGTCTGCGTAAAAAACGGACCAGGTTCTAAAATTTTATAAAAAGCACGGGCGGTTTCAATTATCAGACTGCGTTTGCAAATCCTTTGGTGAAGTGTTTCACCAAACGTTTAGTGAAACAATACTAAAGGTAGCGCACGTGGCGTCAGGAACCAACGAATATCGATTTACGCCAAGTATAGAACACACAGGGTTTTCGGGGAAAGTCCCTTGAGAGTAGGTTACCAAAATAACTTAGGGTCCGTGTCGTCGATTGACCAATTGGAACCTTCGTTATTCCAATCGGGCATTAATCAAAACGTGATTTTTCAAATGAGAATTAGAAGGGGAGTTTTGGATTTCAAGAAGCGGTCGTCTATTTTTGGGTTTTTGTGCTTGACGGCTGACTGTATCCCGTCCCCAAAAATAGCTAGCGTCTCCACCCATCACCGTCCTTTTTTTTAAATTTTGTTATTTGAGAAGTGTATTTATTTATTTTGTCTTATGTTCCTGCGTGAATGAAACAATCGACGTACGTAAAATGTGTTGTTTTTAATAAAACTTGTTTTTAACTGTTTACTCGTCATTATTTTACAATTATCTATGAAACGGTGTCAGACCGCAACGTATATTTCTACCTCTAAAAACATCAACAAAACCCGAAAACATTTGGAATGGGAAATTAAAGTCCTCTAAAATACAATTAAAAACACGCGTAGCGATTATAGGCCTAACTCCTGGCGTCACATTGGCATATTCACCGGGGCGAGTCCACTAAAAATGGGCTTGGAACGTGCCAAGATAACCTGGTGTTTAAATACCGCCCAACTAGAGGCTTTTCATATCATTGACGGAAATATTTGAGGAACCAGTTAAAGTTGATGGGGGAGCATTTTTGTTCAGCTCTTGGTTGAAATGAAGATTTTTCGCGTAAAAAACATTGCGGAAAAAAATTTGAAAATATTTTTTTGGAAATAAACCTAAAAACTGAATTGAACTAAAAATGTCCCTTTTAAAATAAATTTAATACCTTTTTTATGCAATTTGTGATTTTTCAAACTTTATATATATATATAAAGTTTGAAAAATCACAAATTGCATAAAAAAGGTATTAAATTTATTTTAAAAGGGATTATATATATATATATATATATATATATATATATATATATATATATATATATATATATATATATATATCAGAGAAGAGCGCGGAGCACTCTTTCCCTTATATTAAATGGGTTAAGTCACTGCGGGGTTAACCGTTGTTGATGGCGTCATCGAAATCAACAAAACCTTTAATAGTTTTTCAGCCAATTAAAAATCTAAACATTTTACATAACTAAAATATTACCCATATTTTTCTGATATTAAAAACCTTAAAACTTTTGCTGAATGTCATACTAATAAGCTTAATTTGCTTAACTTTTTTTTGTTTTTGTTTTGGGTCCCCCAAAATTTTTTCCCTGTGGTAAATATTTGGAGCTGATTTTTTGCACGTAGATGCTAAATTGCCGCCTCACCTGAATTTTATTCTCGTATATGTTCTATTGCTCGTAGTTAAACCTCTGTTCATGTGAAAAACGACCAATTTTTTTCTAAGTTACGCAATAGGTACTGGGGTACTTGTGTGACACTTTTTTTCCTTACTAAATTACATATTAAGTAACTTCATTCAGTAATACACATTATCTTGTGCTTATTTTTTTGGTTTAAATTATGATTCCTTACCCTTTTATAAAAATTACTAATTTTCAATGGGAAGAGCGAAAAAATATCCTTACCACAAATTAGCAGTCATATGGCAACAATAAAAATATTGAAAAAAATAAAATGAAATAAATCTTGGGTGACGTGTGAGCGCTGCGGGATACAATGTTTCAATAGACGGAAATTTATCAAAATCGAAACAGAAAAAAAGTCTTTTTTATATGGAATACTATGAAGCTACAAACACTCCAAAAATTTAATGCGAGAAAAGACTGGTCTGGGTAACCTCGTAAAATTGTATGGAACTGGAAAAACCATTTACAATGATGTGGTTTTGCTGTTTAAAAATAAACCATCAATCCAGAAAAATCAAGCACAAAACAAAAGTCCAAATAAAGCTAATTTCCAAAAAAGTGGTTAAATCAGGTTTAACTAAAAAAATTTAAACAGAAGAAAAACACACTATTTTATATGGTTCTTTCAGGTTCCATACAATTTTACGGAGTTACTCAGACTTAATTTTTGTATAGTATACTGCTTAAAATTACATTGAAGTTCTGGATATGAAAATAATTGTATTCATATCATGAGGAGACCATGACGTTTTTTTTAAAATGAGTAAATTTTTTAATGTTTTATATCTTTAATAAATGACATTGAATTCAATGCATTAAAAGGCGGAAATTCTAGCAAAAGCCGAAACAAAGTTTCGAAAAAAGCCTTATATTAAATGGAATAGTATAAAGCTACATAAGTCTAAAAACTAAATGCCAGAAAAGACTGAAACAAGTCTCTTTAAAACCTGTAAATTAATAACAGATTTTGTTAAATTTTCAGAAAAACAAAACCGAATAAAAACAATACGTGTAAAAGCTTTAGTTTGCGTTTTTTAACCATTAATAAAACTTAATTCACATGAATTTCTCTTAAAGTGGATTAACTTTTACGTGAGTTAACCAGCTGTAAATACCAAAGTATTAGTTAAGTCACACGTCGTCAAAACGATACAAAAAAAAAATATAACGCAAGCGTCACAGTAACCATGAAAAATTTCTGTCAAAATAAGTTATCGCATTGCGCATTAAATTTTGTAATTTATCATTACTTTTGTATAAAACAAAACATACAGCCATATTAACGGCTTTTTAAAATCCAATATCAAGTTCTAAGTCCGAAAAACATTGAAAAATTCGGATTTAATATAAGGGACTGTTCCTTTAATGTTTCTATTTATTACATAAAACAAATTAGCTGTCAATGTATTTGTAAATTAAAAGTCGCCTAAAAAATCGATGAAATAACTAAGCGATATTTTTGCTAATATCTCGACAACCGCTGAAATTAATTTTTTTGTAATACAACCTTTTACTCAGTGAAACTTGACGCATTGATTGATACCAAAAACCAAGCGAGAAAAATACACCATGATTTAGTATACGGCACCTTTAATTTCAAGCATTTGGGTGCTTAAATAGCACGTTTTTTAAACCCCAGGCTAATTTGGCACGTTCCAAGCCTGCTTTTAGTAGACTCGCCCCTGACTACTGTGGTGTAAAATTTCAACCGAGGTTAATATTAAATACCAAAGATCATACCAAGGTGGTACCTAAAATCAAGAATACATATAAGAGAAAAGAATGCTTGACTTTGTGTTAAACAGTTACTCTAATTTATATATTAAAAAATTTAAAGTATATTTTTTATATGGAAAAAATCTACTACGACCTGTGAAATAATCTATAGTTTGTGGAATAATCTAACTAAGTTTTCTTACGTAAAACTGTCGATTATTCTATACGTTTTAACCGCCAATTTTCAAACAAAAAAAACAACCGTTAACTTAATGGTTAAGGTTTTTTCAGGTAATGCTGTTTCACGTAATGTTGTTTTTTCACGTAATGTATATTTTTTGTTTTTGTTGAATCCGACGTTTAAAATATTCTATATGTTAAAGCGTGGAATATTTCAAATAATTTTAATGATTCGACAGTAGACAGTTTCATCTAGGAATTTTGCGTTCATATTTTTTAGTTTTTACATGATCTTAACAAAAAACCACTGTTTAATGCACAGTTGGACATTCTCTTATTCATGCATTCTCTTATGCATTCTGGAAAACTGTAGGCGCGGTTTATTTTTAATATTTACTTTAAATAATGATAACTGATGACGTACATTTGCACGCGCACAAGATTTAAGCGTTCCTTTAATAGCCTTTTTTCCAGTTTGATAAAACCTTTCTCCCAAATTGAAATTGCTAAACCTCTACGGAAGCAATTATGAAAATTATATCCAAATTTTCGCTGAATATTTTAACAGTACCAGTGTCACAATTTGAGAATTTTTTAAAATTAAATTGTCATTAAAATATCTTAGATTTTAGTAAATAAATTACCAGTATCAGGGTGTGCGGAATTCCTAATAAATATTGTACTTAGACAACTTCTGGACAAAAATGCGATCATCAGCGACAAAGTCAGTCGAGCCACTGGCCATGTCTGAAATAGCTGCAAGGGCGTGGGGTAATTTGATACCAAAGCTATTAGGTAAAGCATAGACTTCCATTAATTCATTCAGGCTATTAAAATTGACTTTATATTTTAGATTTTATTACAATTCAGCTGTGTGTGAGTGTGTTGGATCTGCGCGTGTGTTTACGTTGTTTCTTTCGCCGGTGTTTTTCCTTTTTGGCTCCTGAGACTTTTACGTCAGAATTTTAAGGACCCTCAAAATATCATATAGTATTTGTGAACACGTCAGATATGTTTTGCTTAGTGGGAATGTTTGTGGGAGAAGCTGTTAGAACAACTTTTAATGAATTAACGCTTGAAAAAAAATTGGATCTCCAATGAATGAAAGATCTCCATTTTTTCTCAAGCCCCAATTGGCTAAAAATGATTCTATAACGTGAACTCTGTGAAGATATTTAACACTGAACAACTTCCGTTTAAATGGGAGGGCATCGTGTTAATTACTCTCGGAGCAAAACATGTAGCCACAAATCACTTACATAATATAAGGATCCAAACTGATTTTAGTTTTTTAAGACCAGGTTCTAATAGTACAACTTTTTAAATATAACATAAAACTCCCTTATCTTTAATTATAAAACAGTAAGACTTTTTAATTATAAAACATTACTTCTATTTAAATTTTGTAAAATTTTAAACTGACTATTATTAAATATTATTATTTCTTTTATATAATTAAGATCTAAACTGCAGAATCTACGAATTTTTGAATTTTTTAAGCTTTAGTTTTGAATAATTTTTGTAATTATTCAATGTTTTAATTTATTATAAAGGTTTTTTAGTGTATGAAAGAGGGTACAATAAAGCTAGCGCCAATCATATGTAGGGAGCAAATTGAGAAACAGCTAGCGACTAGTACATTTTACGGTTTGAAATATTTAAAATATTTATTGGTTTAATATCTCGATTTCTTACCTTTAAAATTTCTTAAATATTTTCTAATATTACAAAAGCAAAAGCATTTTTTGAGGATTTTTAGTTTTTTGCCGCTTTTTAGGTCCGGCGCTGCTGGCGCGCTTGGCTTCCACATTTTTAATGTTTCAATTACTTAAATGCTTTATTTAAAAGTTTGGAATGGACTTTTTAGAATTAATTTTTAAATTTCGAATAATTTTACAATCAAAACATTGAAAAAATTCCATGTAGGTTGGAAATTAGATTCAAAGCACCAATTTCAACTTTATTTTTTCTTATTCAAAATCATTGTTCACAAAAATACTATTTTAGTGATGCTTTCTAACTATTGTGATGTTTGATGTTTAATCAAAAAACCAAAACTTATTTAGCACAAACAGATATATTAAAGCACTTTAACCTGGTGAAAATATAATCGTGCATCAATTTCAATTAAGCATAGGTTTAAACTAAAAAACTAAGAAAACTACGATTTTTTAAAATTTTCTTTTTTTTCTTTTTGTACCATCTCTTGTACAGTAAAAAACGCTTATTCAGAACTAGTCTATAGAGCTGACTTTGACTGATTTATTTGTTGTTTTCTTATTTCTAATATTTTTTTTTCATCATGGACGTTATGCGTTACCGTCTTTCGATCTCGTAGTCCTCACTGACATTAAGGATTTCGCAGAAATTTCTGTGCCTTTTTTATTCCAGCGATCGCAGCCTATATCACTAGAAAACAATGTATTTTTATATTGTTATTGTTTATTACTTATTGTTATAATTCTTTATTATTATATATTGTTATGATTATATATTACAAATTGTGTTGTGCGCTTGGATTTTAATTTAAAAAGACGTATGATTAAATAAATGAACAGTCTACTAAAATAGAGTTTTTTTCTTTATTTGCGGTTAAGCTGCTCACCAATCGGCGCGTGTTAAGGCTGGCTCATACTTATGACAAAACGTCCTTTGGACTTTGTCCAAAGGACAATTCTAGAAAAGCCAAAACGTCTGTTTGACAAGCCAAAACGTCCTTTGGACTTTGTCCAAAGGACAATTCTAGAAAAGCCAAAACGTCTGTTTGACAAGCCAAAACGTCCTTTGGACTTTGTCCAAAGGACAATTCTAGAAAAGCCAAAACGTCTGTTTGACAAGCCAAAACGTCCTTTGGACTTTGTCCAAAAGACGTTTTGTCATAAGTATGAACCAGCCTTTAACGTATATCAACGTTTGTTATTGGCACACGCGCGAGCAATTTTAAAAACACACTAATTAAATTAAAATTAAGAATTAAAACACCAAATAGCAGTGATATAGAAATAAATCATGACGTATATATTAGTGACATTCCTACCCTTTTGTGTTCCTCCCTCCAGATCTTCGACCATTTAAAGCAGAGAGCTCCGGAGCACCGGGGCCCGAAGCTCTAGAGGAACATCACTAGTGTCTATAATGGCTTTTTATCATAAATTAACAGTTTTTACTTTAAAGTTTTGGCTGCTCTGTCGAATTGTTCTTGATAAATCAAGTATCTGGGACTTTCCAAAAATATCAGATAGAAGACCAAGAGCGGGGCGAAAATGACGTTAATAATAATTAAATACATCCGCCAGCTGGCTGTCAGATAAGCGATAAGAGAAACAACTGGGTACTGAATGCTCCATTGGAAACATGAATTCACGATCCACCGATACCTAAATCAAAATAATCGATACTTTTATGTCAATAAAAACAAGCGATAAAAAAATCGATATATTAATTAAAGTAATTCGTATTTTATTTTAATTAAAATAATCGATATTTTTATTTTAATCAAAATAATTAATACTCTAATCAAAATAATTGATACCTTTATTAAAATAACCAATACGTCAATCAAAATAATCAATACTTTATTCAAAATAATTGATATCTTAATCAAAATAATCGGTACCTAAATCAAAATAATGAATATTTTTATTTTAATTAAAATAATCGATACCGTAATAAAAAACCAAGAGTTTTATTAAAATAGTTGATACCATGGTCAAAATAATCGATATTTAATCAAAATAATCAATATTTAATCAAAATAATTTATATTTAATCAAATTAATCGATACGTTTATCAAAATAAGTCATACCTTTATCAAAATATCGATACTTAATCAATATAATCAATACCTCAATTAAAATAATTGATGCTTTTATCAAAATAATCGATATTTTAATCAAATAAATCAATACTTCAGCATAATTGTTTTTTATATGTAAATGATAATTTTATGATTATGGTACGGGGTCTTTAGAGCCACAAGCAGCGAACTTGGAGCCTTCAAAAATTTTTGGGAACTTGGAGCCACGAGCCATGGAAACTTGGAGCCTTTCAGAAAAATCTGGTTTGGGGTAAAATTTAGGTTTCGCTTAGGCTTAGGTACACGGTTTAGTGATTTTTATTTTTGGCTCCAAGTTCCCAACTTACGGCGCTCCAAGTTCCCTATTTTTGGCTCCAAGTTCCCTATTTTTGGCTCCAAGTTCCAGCTCTAAGTTCCTTAGGCTCCATCGACCCTAAATCATAATTATGATGTAAATCTTAAGCATAATACAAATTAGACAGACCTAAATTTATATACCATCATATTCTTGCTTATTTTTATGCATATTATTCGATTGTGGATTTACCTGTAACTGGTTGTTTCCATAGCAAGAGTTAAAGCTGATACTTCAGCTATTCCATAAAACACCCCAACAAGAAAAAAACACAAAGCGAAAGCTTCCCATCGTAAAGATGCTGTAGAAAGAGTACTAAAAACACACGAATATGGATGTCCAAACCTTGTTTACGCGTTTTCTTATAAACTATCTATCTATATTATCCATTAATAAGAGCATTTTTTCCAAAATAAGCAAATATTTTTTGTTGTGCGTATAGCTTTAAATTTCACCATTATTTTGTTTCCCTGATCCAATACACTATTTTACTTTTTTACTTCACAAAAAACGGAAGGAAGTCAGAAAATTTTAAGTTAAAATGAACTGTTCCGTTTTAAATGGAAATCTTTGTTTCTAATGGGATATAGTTTATCATAAACCTCAAAAATTAAAGCACTATTTACTTTCCACGCCTCCATTGTTTTGTTGAAAAAAAAAACTGTATTTATTTATAACTAAGTGGAATTAACCTAAATATAAACTTTACCTTTTGATTCGCTCTATTATTATGAGGGAATTTCGTTTAGTTAGAATATTTAGAATACGAATTTTGTTTATTTAAAAACAGGAGATTATCTTAAGATTTTTTAAAATAATTGTTTAAATATTTTCGTGTTTGACAACTTTCCCTTTTTTATCTTATGTACTATAGTTATTTTAATACCTGTGTAAAATATTTTTTGTTCTTTGTTAAATACTTTTGTTTCTTGTTTTGTAAATAGCTTGTTTTGTTTTAGTACGTTTTTATTAATTTGATTTGTTTTCTAATTAACTCTCGTCATTTTGGACAACGTCTGGTGGTAATAGTGTGAATATTATCAAATTTCAAGGAACCAAAAAATACGATTTAGAATATTGTAGCAACAAAATTAATAATAAATGATGTTTCCTGAAGATCCGTTTTTAAAATTCGAAAGCAATCCCTGGAGCCCCGCAGCTCCAATCTAATTTTACTACTAATTTGAAAAATAATTGAGAAGTAATGCCATAATATTGTTTTGTAAAGTTTTTTGTAAACTAAATTTTTTTTAAAACTCTTTAAAAACAAAATATAAAAAGAAAAATGCAAAAATAATAACTTAAAATATATTACAATCTTTAATAAATTTAACCCTTTTGGATTTTTTTATCAAAAACCGCTGCAAATGCGCAGAAGGGATTCCGCGTCGGTGCTGCTCAGTGTTAAATTCCGCGTCGCACTCGCCATCATCGCCCAGTTTAACACTAAGAAGCAGCAGTGGCGCGAAACACCTTTTGTGGATTTGCAGCAGAAAGAATCCCAAAGGATTAAATCGGTCATTTAAGGGGCAGAACTGCCGAGTTGTTAAACGCTCTTCACTTTAAATAGCCGGCGTTCTAAAGCTTCCTCTGTTCTACAGGACCGGAGCTCCTGAGCACGATAAGGTAAGAACATCACTAATTGTGACATGACTAAATAAAAGATTATGGTACAAAGAAATTACAAAATCAACGTTAATATAGATACTGAGATTCCAGCAAGAACAGCAAGCCTAGAGATTATGCAGAGGGAAAAAACCATAAAACTAATGTTCTCTGTTTTAATGCTATTTTTAAATGTTTAATTGTTTGATCTTATCAACAATAATGTTGTGGATGTAGATTTTAAACATACCTTACTATACATACACCAAACGTAGTTGGATACAAAGCTGTTTTTCGGCCAAAATAATCTCCAATATGACCACCTAAACTAGTTAAGTTCTAATAAATATTTAAAACTAAAGTTTGTTCAAAAATGATTGAGAATCGAAAAAATATTAGGTGAGCATATTAGGCTACTATAACAATTGATTTTTACAAAGTTTTAGTAGTATATAGAATTTAATGTTAGCTATACATTGATACAATTATTTTCTAAGCAACCTTACCGTCAAAGTCTTATGTAAGTCAACTTAACAAGATATTCTCACCTCAAATTTTTTTGTAGTTTTATTAAATTTTTGAACAAACCATAGAACAATTAAATTTTTCAGCAACAGTAAATAATAAACAGACCAGTAACTGCTTTTGCTATATTAATTAACATCTGTTAACTAATGTTTTTGGTAATGCACGAAAAGCGCGTTTTCAAACCATAACATCGCGAAATATAATGATAATCTCAGATAAATATTATGATTTGTGAAAGTTATGGGAATTTCGTTATTTTTTGTTCATTGATTTAGTCTGCTGTTACATAACTAGCAAAACAGCAGTCAGTCAGTTAGTACAGGAATATATAACACAAAAAAATATTCGACTGTACACTAAATTTTTGTACAAAAGTTTGCTAGAAAAGTCACATATTTGCAACTCTGCAATTTGCGAAAGTTTTAGCAAAAATCCGCCATTCGCTGCTAGCGATATTTAACGCAGTATTAGTTAGTGTTAGTTTTCTTACAGTAAAAACTGGAATTTTCTTTGAACTCAATGCTACTTCTTCCAGACTGCAATATTAAAAAACAAGTTGTGTCTGTGCGACTTTTCTAGCAAATTTTGCTCTAAAATTTAGTGTACAGTCGGACATTCTCTTGTGTTATATTTTTCTTTTTTCTACCTTAAAAATTTTGTGGTCATTTTGATTATTAGCAGTGCGTGAATAAATTTCTAAATATTTTATTTTAAAATGTGCGAAAAAATTAATAAAATAACCAATAATAATAATAAATTCCATTAATATTGAAAAATTAATTTTAAAAAAAAACGAAAACCTAAAATTGCTCCGAAAATTCGACCGACAGCTGAAAGCAAAAACACCAATTCCGTCTGTTGACTTCGATTGCATGTTAATTTAAATTCTTCAGTCATGGACTTAAAATACCTGCAACAAAAACCGTTTAATAATCGAAAGTTTTATCAGTAGATGTTATTTCAATAACTAAATGTTTAACAGTGATTTTATCTTTTATATAGAATCTTTAATATATCATGTTCCGATAAGTTTCGACGATAAAGAGCTTACTGCTCCAGAACTCTGTCCCTTAAATAAGTTAAATTAACCTTAAAATATTTCAAGTTATTTCTTTAAGCATTCTTGTAACTATCTTAACCTTTTTTTTAGTTTTAAATTAAAAAATTAAGAAAAAATGTATTATATTTATATTTAGAAAATTAAACAAAAATAAGACGAATGGAGCCGCTGAGCTCGGGATTATCTTGAGCTTAGAAAAGCTGAGCTTTAACTAGAGAGCTTCATGAAACATTTTTTTAATGAGTATTCATTAAATATAAAAATTTCGTTGAACGAAACCAGCCAGTTTCAAGTTTGTTCTACATTATACACATTTTTTTAAATATTTTGAGGGCGAACCCTTTTCCGTTTTATCTTAAGCTTCCTTCGGTTTTACAAATTGGTCGAGTTTAACTACCCTCTCCCCCAACCCATGGGGTAGTTAAACTCGACAAATGTAGTAGCTCAGTCAGTTAGATAATCTGATAGTTTAGTCCATGGTAGTGCGGTATTTATAGAAATATACCTTCAAGGGCCTATTTCATAAAGACGTTTGTAAATTTACATTTTACAAATCTCCGCCTACTTTTTGTAAATTACATGATAAAGGATACGTCGTTTGTTACTATGACAGATAGAACTCGTTACTATGACAGAAAAAACTACAATTACTACAAAATAAACATAACTTTGACTCATAATATTTATACTGTTTTTGTATTAAAAAATAAAAACAGTCACATTCACAGGTATTTCACGATGGTCAAAACCCTTCCATTTACACGGGAGTTGTTCAGTGTTAAATATTTTCACAGAGTTATGATGTTGTTATAGAATCACTTTTAGCCAATTATATCTCATTCATTGAAGATCATTTTTTTCAACGCGCTTATTGGCTAAAACAGCTCCTCCCACCACCATTCCCACAGAGCAAAACATAATTGACGTGATCACAAATACTATATGACATTTTGAGGGTACTTAAAATCCTGGGGCCTATTTCATAAAGACGTTTGTGAATTTTCATTTTACAAGTCTCCGCCTATTTTTTGTAAATTACATAATAGAGGATATAGGACACGACAAATATTGATCGGTCAGCGGAGATGAAATAACGTGGCTATGACCAATCAGCGCAGAGCGGTGCGTGCAGATGCTCCCCCTAGATTACAAGTCGCAAAAGCTTTATCATGTATTTTACAAAAAATAGGCGGAGATTTGTAAAATGAGAATTTACAAAGGTTTTTATGAAACAGGCCCCTGACGTGTTAATCACGATTTTAACTCATAGTGTGAAACTAACGACGATATAAAAGGACGCTGCGGAGCTTCAGCCAAAATTCCGGGGTTTGGAAACTCGGGGCATTTATTAAAATTATTGGGAATATTTGTAATATAATACTAAAAAATAATTTTAATAATAAAAGCAAAAATGTATAATAAAGGAAAAATGAGACACTAAGAACAAACTGCTTGAAAAAAAAGGTCCCATTTAAATGGGACCTTTTTTTCAAGCAATTTGTTCTAAGTGTCTTATTTTTCTTTATTATAATATATTTTTAATAATAGTGTAATATATAGTATCACCTTTTAACAGTTAAAGTTCCATTGGAGCTGCAGTTGTGAATTACGGCGCATTTATACCGCTCGGATCCCCACTTTAAGTCGCCATTCGCGTTGAAATCAGGATCTGTACAGTTTTGCAAAGGGTAAAGCTGGCCGAAAGTACCCAGAGCGAACGTGCCTAATAAAATCAAACCTTAGGGTAACTGATTTAAATTCGCCCAACTATAATTTCGGCCACCGGTTGTTAGCTTTGTTTTGCGCAAAGTTATCAAATGAACTGCGTATGGCTAGATAGATCTTCATGTCTACTATCTAACCACACTCAATCATTTTTAATTTTGCGCATGACAGAAATCACAGACGGTGACCGAATTTTAGTCAGTTACCCTATTATAAAGGAAAATTAATTCCATCAGTCACGGCCCCCACTCGGCCGGGTCGGGCCGAGATTTAGTGTACGTTATATTTAAATTCCCGTCTTGTTTTTTTAATATAAAACTGTAAAAAAAAATAAATAATGCAAGCCTATGCCCGCGGATTTTTATGCACAAATAAAATACATAAAAATCCTTGCCGGGTAGGGCCATTCAAATCTCGCTCTGGTTAAGGCTTGTTCATACTTATGACAAAACTTCCTTTGGACTTTGTCCAAAGGACAATTTTAGAAAATCCAAAACGTCCTTTGGACAAGCCAAAACGTATTTTGGACATTTTCTTTTGGACAAAGTATGAACGCTACTTGAAATTTGTCCTTTGGACAAAGTCCAAAGGACAAAATCCAAAGGAAAAATTCCAAAGGACAAAAAGTATGAACACGTTGTCCCATGGACGAAATCCAAAAGACAAAGTCTAAAGTACGTTTTGACGCTGTGTTTGTTTGTCCTTTGGACAAAGTCCAAAGGACTTTTTTTCTTTGGACTTTGTCCAAAGGACGTTTTGTCAGCTTCTAAAGTTAAGGGCTGGTTCACACTGGAATGACAAGTGAAATGTGACAAGTGACAACGCCTTCACACCGCAGTGACCAATGACAATGTTAGTGTGTAAACGCGCGCGGAAGGCGTTATCCCTTTTCACTTGTCACTCCGGAGTGACAACCAGTCCTAAGAGTAACAAAAGTAGCTTTGAGTAACAATAAAACAATATATTTCTATATCTTACAAATATAGTCATCCTTTTTTATTATTAAGTTATATACTGTTCTTTCAATCTGTAAATTAAAATTAGATTATACCTCCATAGAAAGTATTTCAAATGACGCCGCTTTTTTAGAGTTTTTTTAAAGACCAGTCACTATAAGAAAAGTAAATATGCTAATTTAGGGCATGATTTATTCTACCATCCCCAAAAATGACTTTTGAAAATACGTTGACTGCACTGAATGGAATTATTTTAACAATGCAGTTTGAAACACTTAAAAAAGAATTTATTAGCTACAAATGAAAAAAAAAACAACAAAAAAACATATGTCGCGAAGTATGTTTGCAAATAAAATTTATTTTATTAAAACAAATGGCCATAGAACCACTTTTTCTAATCGTCTTATTTTCTAAGAATTTGTTTAACTGGCTGCCTTTCTTTTTCAAAAATAAAACTTTTTTAGATTTGATTTTAAACTTATCGGCCCCAGAAAAACAGATCTTAAAAAGCATTATAATTATTAACAGTTATATTTTAAGTGTTTAGTCTGATTGCGTGTCTGACGACCGTTTTTAAACATAAAAAATTAACATTATTGACACTAATGATGTTGCTGGAGCTTCAAACTACGAAGCTCCAGTCTTCGGAGCTTCCAAGCAACCCCGGAAGTTTAAAGCTCAGGAGTTCTGCCCTGTGTAGCACTATTTTTGTCAATAATTAAAAATTAATGCCGTGATTTATTTTTTTCAATAATTTTTTCCAACTAAATTTATTTAAACATTTAAAAGAAAAACAGTCCTTAATTGTGGATAAAATAACTTAAAACAAGTTTCAAACTTAGCTTATTTAAAAGGGGAGCTCCTTCCCACCGCTTTAAATGGCCTAAGTTCCGAAGCATAATTTTGTAGGCTAGGAACATCATTATTGATACAGTTTTTGAGGTAAAAACTTTTCAAGTTTAAAAATCCGTTACCTGCCCATACAATTGCCGAATATTGCACCACCAAGCAAATGTATATTTGATACGGCCCGAAAAACCCCACTTCTTTTAACGCTTCTTCTGAGTTGAGGTACGATTTTGGATTTGCTTTTTTTGCAGTTTCTTCTTTTTCAATCTGCTTCTTAGTCGTCAGATCTTCAAAACAAACCTTTTTTGTGCAATTAGTTTTCATAATTGCCCGAAAACTTTATTCTTATATGTATAAACAGTCGACCACAATCAACATTGACCATTATTGTTTACGTTTTACCTAAAATTGAGTTACAAAGTGTCTTGGAGTTTTCCACCAAGGGCTGGTTTCTACCGAAAAGACGAGTGACAAAGCGATCTGTGTGCGTATACATCGTTATACTGTCACTTGTTGCTGCGGTATGAAAGCTTTACCACTTATCACTTCAGTGTGAAGCAGAACTAAAAAGTTCGGTTTTAGTCAACCCGTAAACCCGTACCAAAGAGTTGAAAAGTGAGTATTGTTTTTTTATTAAATAATTTTAAAAAAACCATGGGTAAAATTTATTTAAATAGCAATTTGTTTTACTTTACAAAAATAGCCTGGGAAAATGCTCTATGAATAGAACAGGAAAAGGGGACGATTCCCCGAGGGTATGTTTAGACAGAAAAGATGTGAACTAGTCCGAGATGGACATTATTTGGATCATAGGAAATTTGTATTTGGTGTGGGCATCTGAAAACATGTTTATTCAATTTCAGTTTTGGGTTTTCAAACCATTACCAGCTTTTGGAAAGTAAAATTTTAAAAACAGTTATACAATAATCTTTTTAAATGAGGATATTTTTGGTTTGATTAGACATTAATACGGATGCCACAATTTTTTTAAAATTTTTTAAAATATTTTTGATTATCAGGAATTTCTGTAGAAAAGACTTTCTAAAGCAGAAAGCAAGCAATAAATTTTCTATTTTTTTCAAAGCAGATAGTTTTTCCTTATAGTTTTCCTTCAAAACAAATAGCTGCGCGACGAGCAAATATTTTTTAAACCTATCGACTGGAGTCTCGTTTTCGCCAATGTAAATTCCAAGCTTGTTATGACGTTTGCTTTCATCTCATCTGATGAAAGCAAATCGCAAAAATACTATTTGTTCAGGGGATCACGCCATAGTAATTGTGGTTATTTTCTTTTTTTAAGTGGATTACAATTGCCGGACCTATACAAGACTTACACAGGGCTTCTGGTTTTTCCAACACGAGCTATCGCTGAATACACAATAGTTGAGATTATGAGCTTAAAAGAGTTGGTGTTTATTGATGTTCCTACCTCAAGTCATGAAATGAATGGAGGGTGTTTAATTTAAAATAAGTGATCTTAAGCTTTTAATCTTGGCATTAACTTTTAATTCTTCACTAAATTACCACATAAATAGGCGGATCCCTGGAGCTCAAGGGGTTGCTTCGGAGTTCCGAATAGCGAAGCTCTGCTCCGAAGCTCCGAATTTTGGAGCTCCGGCGAACAACACTATTGTCGTTATGCGTGACTCTCTTTTTTTTGTTGAAAGATCTCTAAAAATTTTTACGAACTAATTTAATGAGTTGTGTTTTTAAACTTTGAAAAAAATTGTCCAGTATAATTCGCTGTAGAAACAAATCGAGCCTGAATACTTTTTCTTCAAAATTTACTCTAAAAACTTAATTTTTGCAGGAAAAATAAAACAAAAGAGTGAACATGATAAAAGAATTTATGCATATTTTTGAAATTGCCATTGTTTTTACATAAAACACTAAAAAAGTCGATTTAAAAATAATATAATATAATATAATATAATATAATATAATATAATATAATATAATATAATATAATATAATATAATATAATATAATATAATATAATATAATATAATATAATATAATATAATATAATATAATATAATATAATTTATTAATGTTGCAAAGATCACGTTAGAGTAACTTACTATATGACAACATAATAAAAAAATCACAAACATTATAAAATTAAGAACAAACAAATTATATAAGTTTTAAATCCAAATTAAAACAAAACAATAAAACCAAAGGTTGGGTTAAATCTAAACTAAATTCATAAAAACTGCAAGTATAATACAAAAAATATAAAACAAAGATAGAATATACAAGTAAATTTAATGAATAAAACATTGCAGTTTATGCTAAAAAATGTCAAGGGACGCTGAAGAAATTATATATCATGAGATATACTGTTCCATAGTTTAATAACCCGGTTTGAAAAAAATAATATAAATAAATCTAACCAACAAAAACTGCTTATGAGTTTAAAACCATTGGATCTAGTTTTAGTGTTGTTTGCTAATGTGAAAAACCTATAAACGGGTACTTCAGTCAGATTATTTAGCAATTTATAGCAAAAAATAAGATCATTTTGAGTTCTGCGGGTTTCAAGCTTATCTAGCTTAAGCTCTTTTAATCTAGTGCCGTAATCGGCGTACGGTAATGAACATCTAAAAAAGAAGCGTCTGGTAAACGTTCGTAAAACTTTTTCCAGACACTCAATGTCTTTTAAGTAATTAATTCGGATTCCCTAGAAACGTTTTGATTTCTAAAAATGGATGCACAAAGCTACTGTAGTGTAAGTTTTAAGCAGAACACTGGCATCTTTTGCCTCCAAATAAAATAGCAATTCTAGTTCACGCCTTGCCGGAAATAGATCCACAATGAGTAGAAAATTTTAAATCAGAGGAAACTAAAAACCCTAAATCACGAATAAGCTTTTTGCTTTCAATTCTATGTTTATTTAAAAAGTATGGGAATCTGACTAAAAAGAATTTGGATTTGACAAAGAAAATTTTTGACCATATTTTACGTTTGAATTCTAAGAAATGTACAGTTTTACATTATCTGCTGCTATTAAATACTAAATTCAGTTACAAATCACGCCTTAATTTTCTATTTAATAAAAAAACTGGGTGTTTAGGCAACGTTTACAGTAATATTTGCCAAAATAATAAATAAGGAACAAATAAAATAATTTACACGTTTTTTTTACTATAAAAAATAAATTAATTAATTCAATATTGCCGAATTTGCATACTAAAGATCCAAGCCGAACAAAATACTAACAAAAATACAAAATAATCTGTTAAGATATAAGTTAATAATATAATGCAGGTGTAATTTAAGATGATATTGAAGATTGAATTGTAAATTAACATGATGATAAATATCTTAACATTACACTGATAATTTTATATCATGACCGCACAATTTCTCAAAACTAGATTAGGTTACATTCAAAAATAGGCACACACAAATGGCATACAGTAAAGTAAATTTGCCTTAGTAATTAAGAAGATATCAGTGGAATTTAATCATTTTTAATCATTGTGTCTTAAAATCATTAAAATTAAAGATACTGTTTCGGGCGATACAGAAATTTGATTTGTGACAGTGCTCCTTTAAGCCCTTATTATAATTTATAATTTATTTTTACCTGAAGATGGCATTCGTTCGAAGTCGAAACCTCTTATGGAGTTAATAAAATGTTTTAAAATCTTCGTTTTAACTGCTACATCGACATTTAAAATCAAAACAATACTAATGAAATGTGTTCGTTGTTTTCAAAGTATAATACGCGGCGAAAGTTCAATAGTGCAAAAAAAAATGAAAATAGATTATTTATTTTGAAACAAAAATTAAAACTCAAGGTTCGATTTATCGTACGTGAGTGTTTATATAACTGTTTGCGGCTTTAAAAAATTTCTATAATGTTTATATGAAAAAGAAATGTTAAACCCTTTTCAAAAATTAATTACTAAGTAAAATTTATCATTTTACTTGTGTATATAAAAAAAGACCGTTTACAAAATTAAAAAATTACTTTTAGTCCGATTAGTTTTTATTGCTATTAATTTTATTGCTATTATGTTCGTGCTATTAATTTTTTAAGCCGATTAAAACAAACTTTACAATGTAGGTACCACACAGACACAATATTTGGTTCCGGTTCGTTTTGCCAGTTTTAAAGACGAATCAATTGGATGAAAATCGGGACGGTATAGAGTTCCAAAGCTTGGAGCTTCGAACAAAATTGCTTGTTTTTATTAAATAAGCGTATAAGTTCTCGATCTAGAGAAAAAAAATTTTGCCTTGTCTAATTCTCTATTACCAATGCTATCATGTACTGTGGAGTGGACCCACTCTTAAATTATTATACAATTTATTTGTATCCTTCGAAAAAAAACTTATTCAGA
>JASAMX010007188.1:0-19775 GCA_030248175.1 Microlaimidae sp. YZB2_3
ATAGGTCCCATTTAAATGGGATCCCATTTAAATGGGATCCCATTTAAATAAGTCCCATTTAAATGGGACCTATTTAAATGGGATCCCATTTAAATGGGATCCCATTTAAATGGGACTTATTTAAATGGGATCCCATTTAAATGGGACCAAAATCAAAAGGTCCCATTTAAATGGGACCAGGTCCCATTTAAATGGGACCTTTTTTTACAAGCAGTTTGTTCTAAGTGTCTCATTTTTCCTTTATTATATATTTTTGATATTACGATAAAACATGTAGTAATATAACAGTAAGTTTTTGTCACGTGAAAAAAGGGGGATAATTATGATAAAAACGAGTCAAAGAAATCTTTAAGATGACATAAAACAAGTTCATAATTAGGCAGAATGTGAGAAAAAACAGACATAATTGTTTCTTTATTTACATTACGAAAATCTGAGAAAATTGGTTTTTTCTGTCGGAATGTTCTAAAAGTTAAGAAATTTCTTTGGTAAGTGTTTTTAGCTGCCATTTGAAGCATTGGATATATTTCTGATTTTGCTGTATTAAGTGAGCGTGATTTTGAATTTTAACAGTACTTTTGTACTCTTTTTATACATAAATAGCCTATTTCAGTATATAAAATTCTATTTTAGTGCTAAAAAACTTAAATAAATGATTTAATGTGACTTTGTTTGGAAACCGGACTCCCTCTGACCATAGGTGAGAACGGTCGGGGAAGCTAGAGGGGTGGGTTACCCGGGGTAAATCGAATTTTGACTTCTCGGAGGGGGGTCCCAAGGGGGTCCGGACCCCCCTAGCTTTTTAGGGGGGTAGACCCGGGGTGCAAAATTTTGAAATCTAGAGGGGGGTTAGGTGGGGTCAGATTTCAAATTCTAAAGGGGGGTCAGGGGTAAAAAATTCGGAAATTTGGAGGAGGGGGGGCCCCTAGATTTTCGTCTAGGGGGGTCTCAAAATTTCGAGGCTAAGGTGGGGTGGACCACCACCCTGCCCCCCTTTCTCACCTATGGCTCTGACTCTGACCCCCCTCTGGATTTCAAACTAGTCTACCCTGGGTCGACCACCCCCTAAACAACTAGGGGGTTACGGCATACATGGGCACGGGGGGGGGGGGGGTTGGGGGGTTAACCCCCCCCCCCAAATTCTGAGAAGTGGGGTTTAACCCCCCCCCCCACTCAGAAGTGGGGGGGGAGAAAAAGTTAACCCCCCCAATTTTGGAAAAATGAAGACAAAAAATGTCTTTAAAATGACTTCTAACTGCCTCCAAACTTAAGTTTTGAGGTCAAAATGAATGTTTTAAGCAATAAAAAGCTCAAAAATGCAATAAAAAGGGCTTTTTGACCTAAAATTAGTGTTTTTAACCTATTTTCCCTTCAAAATCGAAAAACGATATGGGTAAAATGCACTCCAGAAAAAAAAAACGGTATGGGTATTTTGTGTTTCTCGGATTTTAACCCCCCCCCCTAATTTGGGGTTTAACCCCCCCCCACTCCGGACCAACTTGCCCATGTATGGGTTACGGACCCCAAATGGACCCCCCTCCTAGCTTTCGAAGGGCCTTTTACCCGGGATAGCGACAGCAAATCCCCTAGCTTGCCGGTCCATGCTCATGTATGGGATGGGGGGAAATTCTCCAATAAAGCGGGGGAAGGCATTTCCAGACCGTGCAAGGTCTGGAGTTGGGTGTTGTGTTTTATACACAGTGAGGGTATCCCTTCCCCAGGGACGTAGCCAGAGTTTCATTTTGGGGGGGGGGGGCGGATTTTAATACAAAAAGAAAATTTGGGGGGGGGGCAGAGCCCCCCTTAATTTTTGAAAACGTTAAAAAAGCAGGGATAAACGTAGATAAAGCTGTATAATACACTGTTTTTGGCCTAATAACCTATTATCTAATGTTTTTAGCGGTAAAAACATGTTTTCTTAGTTTAAAATTACATAAGCACACATTGGCAGAGCCTGGATTTCACAAAAAAAGGAATTTAGAGACGTTAGCTTCAGACCCCTTGGCTAAACCCACATTGTAAACCAAAGCACATGAGCAGCATCTCGGCTCCATGTTTTCTAGGGTACCTACCTATATGAAAAAAATCCGAGCCAATGCTATAGGCGGCAGGAAAATTTAGGAGGGGGGAGGTACATAAAGCAACCAATATGATTGTTTGTTTTGCTTTCTGTGTAGTACTTATTACTTATAAAAATTATTGTACTAACTTTGAAATAACATTAGCATCAGGCAACATAAATAACGAGATATATATGTATGTATACTATAGAAAGTGACCGCTGAGCGAAGCGAAGCGGAACAAATTTTTGGTTTTTGGGGTCCATTGGGGTACTAAAATTATTTTAAATTTTGGCGCCGAGCGATTAGCGAGGCGCTAGAAAATTTTAAATTTTTAGCCTCTGAAAACCCCGAAATTTTACTATCTGGCGACTATTTCGGGGGGCGCCCCCCCCGCTCAACCACTATCCTTATTTTTCCTCCTGTCTGACCGTTTGGGGGGGGGGGGGCGGCCGCCCCCTCCGCCCCCCCCCCCTGGCTACGTCCCTGCCCTTCCCCCACAAAAAAATCTCGAGACTGCAGACACCCTTCTTACTAAAATTCAGCAATTGGGCTCTAAAAAGTAGCAAAAACACTCACGACTCACCTTTACCCAAAAAAAAATTTAGGGGTCCAAGAATTAGGATATTTGAAGAAATCCTTTCAAAAAAATTCCGCAGCCCCCGGTGTACAATTAACAACTATAATGGTTTAATAAAATGTTTTGCTATATACGTCGAACCCCTCTACCCCAAGAAAGCTAGGGTGTCGCACTACGACCTCCTAGGTTAAAAAATAGCATATAATAAATATACTCGGGGTAAAAACCTCCCTAGATTTTGTGACGCTGTTTATCTATGGAAGCTGCCCACAAGCCCACCTATGATTTAATTTAGCGATTAGTATATAAACCTTGTGCGAAAAGCTGAATCTTTTTAATTGCTTCTTTTGCAGACTTCCTTTCTTTCGACCTTTTGAAATTTTGTTAAATCGCCGCCTCAAATAATAAAACCTTATTCTGCTTCTAAAATCGTTCACGAAACACTACTTGATTGCTTTTATACAAACGGGTTTGTTCAATATGTTAACAAACCTACACATACAGTCGCCAACAACACTCTAGATATTGTTTTATGTAATAATCCTGATGTTATACGTAATTTAGAAATTGGGGAACCTTTTGCCTCAAATTGCGATCATTTTAGTGTTAATTTTAGTCTTAATTTTTCTCCATCTTTAAACAAATGTAAACAAAAGTTTTTCAGAAACTTTAGAAAAGGAGACTATATATCCATAAATAACTTTTTAGAAAATTTTGATTTTAAAGCGCTAATTGCTGCATCACTTTCCATTAACGATTTATACGACAAGTTTTTAACAGTTTTACATTTCTGCATAAAAAATTGGGTGCCACTTTCCAAACGTGCAACAAATAAAACAAAATATCCCCCAAATATTAACCGGTTAAGGAAACGCAAACAAAAACTGTACAAACTCAGCAAACGAATTCCTATTGTAAAAAGCCTTTATAAAAATTGCGCTAAGCTTTATGAAAACTCCGTTTCAGACTTTGAAGAATTCCAAGAAAACAATTTTGTTAATTCCGGTAATTTAAACAATTTTTATAAATTTGCCCGTTCCAAAATGAAAAATATTCAAACCATTACTGCACTTAAGCAAAATAATGACACTTATACAACTTGTCCCATAGAAAAATCTAAACTATTTAACGAATATTTTGCTAGTGTATTTACTATTGACAACAAATTCAGTCCTGTTTTTTCTAAAAAAGTCCCGGCTACAACAGGTTTAAATACAATTCAATTCCCAGTCTCCAAAGTTTTCAAAAAACTCAAAAAACTGCCACCCAAACTTTCCAACACTCCAGATGGAATCCCTGCATTTTTTTGGAAAGAAACGGCTTTTTGTATTGCAAACCCACTTGCACGCTTTTTTGAACTTAGTTTAGAGTACAAAACTATTCCCGATGTTTGGCGGGACGCTTTTGTTACACCTATTCACAAAAAAGGATTATCTAGCCTTACCGCAAACTATCGACCTATTTCAATTACTTGTATCAGCTCTAAAATTATGGAAAGTATTGTTTGCGAAGGCATGCTTGTCTATCTACGCTCAAATAACCTAATTTCTAAAAATCAGTTTGGTTTTATTTCCAGAAGATCAACTGGTTTACAGTTGCTCTGCACCTTGAATGACTGGACCAAAGCAATCAGAGACAAAAAAACCATCAGCGCAGTTTACATAGATTATCAAAAAGCATTCGATTCCGTCATTCACTCAAAATTACTTATTAAATTAAAAGGCTATGGAATTGGCTACGAGCTTCTTGAGTGGTTGGCTGACTTTTTAAAAAATAGGCGACAATGTACTGTTGTGGACGGTTTTAAATCAGAATATGCTAGCGTTCTCTCTGGAGTACCGCAGGGCAGCGTTATTGGGCCTCTGCTTTTCATTATATACATTAATGATCTTGAAACTTGTGTAGACAACAATACAACAGTTAAAATGTATGCCGACGATACTAAGCTCTATTCCATTCATAATCCAAATCAATTTCCTCAAAATTTTCAAAATTCTCTTTCACAATTTTCTCAGTGGTCCGATATGTGGCAACTAAGCGTTGCCCCTGAAAAATGTAACTCAATCTCCTTTGGGTTTGGTAATCAACAAAGGGTTTTTACCTTAGGCCACCATGTCTTGGACAACGTTAACTCAGTCAAAGACCTCGGAATCATTATTTCAAATGATCTTAAATTCTCTCTACACTGTAAAGAAATCTCAAACAAAGCTTTGGCTAGAATCTCTCTTCTTTTTCGTGCTTTTAAAACTAAAAATAAAACTGTTTTATTGCGTGCTTACACAACATTCATTCGCCCTCTAGTTGAATACGAAACATCAGTTTGGTCACCATATCTGAAAAAAGATATTGAATGTGTTGAGCGAGTGCAGCGAATGTTTACTAGAAAGTTGTTTTCTAGATGCTCATTAAAAAAAATTTGTTACATGGATCGTATAAAATATCTTGGAATTGAAAGCTTAGAATCTCGTCGTATAAAAAACGACTTGATTAACTGCTACAAAATCATACATAAAAAAGTAGATGTAAACCCATCAGATTTTTTTAAGCTTTCTGCTTACCCTAAAACTAGAAACAACGGCTTTAAGTTAGTATTGGAAAACGCACGCGTAAATGTTCGTAAACATTTTTTTTCAAATAGAGTGGGTCCTTGGTGGAACTCTTTACCATTTGATGTGGTGTCTGCTCCAACAGTTAAATTATTTGTAAATAAACTTGTATCTACACCCAAAACCCCTTATTTGTGTTCTGTATTTTAAAATTTTTATTATTTTTTGATTCTGTGTTTTTTTGCATTGCTATAATATTGTATGTAAGTGTGTTTATGTATGCTTATACATGTGACCTATACAATAAACATTTAAATAAATTAAAAAAACGTTCCAAAAAGCTAAGCTGTAAAAAGCTTGAAAATGCAATGAAACATTTTTTGCCTAAAACTAGCTTTTAAGCTATTTATTTTTATTTTCTCAAGGTCATAAAAGCATAGGTAAGCGGCTTTACAAATGTTTTGGGAAGTGTGGGTAGTTTTGAGATTTTTGGAGTATTTAACCCCCCCTCCTTACCCCAATTCTCTTTTCTGACCACCTACGCTCGCAGTTGTACGCTTATTGCGGAGAAAAAAACTTGTCCGGAACTTGTGCAATTTTAGGTGTATATAATAAAGAAATTTAGAAAAGACAAACTACTAAAACGATTCAAAAACAAAATAATTATCTACAAACAATTACAACTTAACAGCAGGGAAGAAAAATTCCGTTTTCCTGCCAAAAGCACGGGGGGAGGAAATAAGACTCGCTCCGCCTTTTGCATCCAGCCGACGGATAAATATTTCGCCGTTCCCAATATCCCAATATATATATACTTACCTCTTATATCTACATACAATATTATCTGGACGCAATTAAACAAGCTAAACAAAACCCAGGAACAGGGAGGGAACATTAGTCAGTTGAAAGTAAGTAATGCGAGCAAATGCAACCTGATATATCTCCCCTCTTAATTTATTAACATTAGAAAAGGACTTGAGAGCCCCGCCACCCCCGGATATACGCAGGACGATAAAAAAAAAACTCCCGACTTGGCCTAGGCGTCGACTACCGGTGCCGATAACGTTATCCACACATCGGTACACGTTCAAATGAACATTGAACAGATATTTTCCAACCAAGACGAAATTCAAACGACAACATAATCACACGTATGCCCTTCCTCCAGGTTCTAAATTACCGCTTGGCCATCGGGGCGTGTTACGATTATTTTATATCCGAAACCGGTGAAGCTAAAATGCCCAGTCAGACTGCTAGAGAGCGCCGACTAAAATGAAAACATAAAAACAAACAAAAACATAAAAAAACACGCTCCGATTCGCTGACTAGGTCGAACCCCGCGTCTTTTTTTATCTTACACTCTGATTGGGAGATAAACGAGAGAATAAATTATTATATATATACAGCCGACAATATTTGCAATTTGCAACCATTGACAAAAAGCAACATCAAATAGCAATGGATTCTAAAAAAACCATGTAAAAATGGTTATAAAATTAAATAGCATTCATTTAAGTCCGCTGCACAACACAGCTCGGTGTTTTCATTCGAATGTTGGTATATACAGAACAGAATATTTTTGTGGACAAAATACCCCGCCATTCAAATTGCTTAAATAATTGCCTTGGTGAGCCCCCAAAATTTAGAGGGTGTCCGACTGTCCGGGATACCCCAAAAACTTTTGGGGGGAGAGGGGGTATCGGCAGTAATCGGGATCTTTTTTTGGGGGGGAGTATAACCCTCCACCCCTCCCCTATACATACATGGGCAAGTTGATCCAGAGTGGGGGGGTGGGTGGCTTAAACCCCGAATTAGGGGCATACATGAGCATAGGGGGAGGGTTGGGTCCACCACCCTAGCCTCGAAATTTCAGACCCCCCCCTAGAAAAAAATCTAGGGGGCCCCCCTTCCTCCAAAATTTTTAAATTTTGACTGACACCCTACCCTCTCTGGAATTCTAAATTAACCCCTTCCCCCCCTTCTGAGCCAAATTTTGGGCATAAATTTAGGTCAAAATTTACTGTCACAAACACGATTTTGTAGTAAAAAACAGTACTTTTGTACCCTTTTTATACATAAATAGCCTATTTTAGTATATAAAATTCTATATTAGGGCTTAAAAACTTTAATGTGATTTGTTTGAAAACCGGACCCCCTCTGAGCTCCCTCTGGATTTCAAACTGGTGGTCCCATAGATGTTTTTGGGGGGACAGAGGGATCCAAAACCCCCCTAGAGCAAAAATTTT
The DNA here is from genome assembly GCA_030248175.1 of Microlaimidae sp. YZB2_3. NCBI lineage: Eukaryota > Metazoa > Nematoda > Chromadorea > Desmodorida > Microlaimidae > Microlaimidae sp. YZB2_3. Next base: position 7,433 of record JASAMX010007188.1, read on the forward strand.
GGAAGCCCCCCACAGAAAAATCCAGGGGCCCTCCTCCCCTCCAAAGTTCGAGAGCGGTCCGGTCTGAACTCCCCACCCCCAGCGAGACTGACCCCCCTCCTCCCTCCCTCCCGACCAATTTACAAGTATAATTTTTATTTACTGTCAAAAACACGGTTTTTTAGTTAAAAACAGTGTTTAAATACAGTTCTTTAGTTAAAAACCGAGGTAGCCAGCCATCCCCCCTAGCTTGCCGGTCCATGCTCATGTATGATTAGGGGAGAGTCAAAATCCGAAAAAGGCATTTTGCCCATATTGTTTTTTCTGGAGTGCTTTTTACCTACCCATATGGTTTTTCGATTTTGAAGAAAAAATAGAGAAAAAACACGCTAATTTTAGGTCGAAAATCTCTTTTTATTGCATTTAAAACATTCATTTTGACCTTAAAACTTAAGTTTGGAGGCAATTAGAAGTCACTTTAAAGACATAGTTTTCTTGATTTTTCTAAAATTGGGGGGTTAACGTTTTTTCTCCACCCACCCTTGAGTGGGGGGGGGGGGTTAAACCCCATATTAGATTTTTTTTGGGGAGTAACCCCTCATCCATTCCTCCCCGTGGCTATGTATGCCCTCCCTCCTTCTGCCCACCTAGGCTTGTATCTTATTTAAATTTTTTAGCTTTAGTTGCTTAAACAGTGTTTGAAAATGAGTTCTGTAACTAAAAAATTATGGTTTTTTTTGATTTTCATACATAATGAGTCCATAACAAACACCCAACGTCAATAAAATGTAGTATTATCTTATAAAAAACTATTATTACACCTTTAATCATACATGGGCAAGTTGGTCCGGAGTGGGGGGGGGGGTTAAACCCCGAATTGGGGGGGGGGTTAAGATCCGAGAAACGCAAAATACCTATATAGTTTTTTTTGGAGTGCTTTTACCCATATCGTTTTTCGATTTTAAAGAAAAAATAGGTAAAAAACGCTAATTTTGGGTTAAAAAGCCCTTTTTATTGCATTTTTGAACTTTTTATTGTTTAAAGCATTCATTTTGACCTCAAAATTTAAGTTTGGAGGCAGTTAGAAGTCATTTTAGAGACTTTTTTTTTGATTTTCCAAAACCGAAATTGGGGGGTTAACCTTTTCTATCCCGTCCCCACTTCTGAGAGAGAGGTTAAACCCGCATATATGAATTTGGGGGAGGTTAATCCCCTCCCCCAACCCAACCCCCTCCCCGTGCCCATGTATGCCGTCCCCCTTCTGCCTACTTAGGCTTTATCTTATTTAGTAAATTTTTAAGCTTTAGTTGCTTAAACAGTGTTTGAAAATGAGTTCTGTAACTGAGATATTATGATTAATTTTGATTTTGATATACATATAATGAGTCCATAACAAATGCCAAAAGTCCATAATATCCATGCAACATACAAAATACGGGATATAGACGTTCAGACCTCTGCACTGCCCCCGAGGGTTTTATTGGAAGAGGGGGCAATTTCAAAACGGTTGGGGGGCACGGGGGCAACTTTTTTGAAACGGAGGGAGGGGAAGCGGGGGGAAGGGGAAAAAACGAAGGGAAAAAGGAAAAAAGGGACAAAAAATCGAAAATAAGGTAAAAATACGTATAAATGGCTTAAAATGCATTAAAATGATGGCGTCATTATAGGGCAAAAATGGCGCCATGATTTTAGGGTACTTTTTCATTTTTTGGCGGGGAGGGGCAATAAGACGGGGGGAGTAAATCCTCCAATAAAGCGGGGAGGGGGGCATTTCCAGACCGTGCACAGGTCTGCGTACACATTATATATATCTGGCTGTATATATATTTCACCGGCGAATGGTACTCAGTTGTGCAATATCTTAGCTAAGCTAATAGCTAATATATATACATACAACTTAACGGTCCATTTCTTCGAAGAAAAACCTTTTTGAAAAAAACCTTCCCACAGCGAGCCTTTCGACAACAACTCGTTTTAAAAAAGCTTTTGTTGAAGTAAGAACAAAGATCTTGTTTAAAAGCCTGGTGGAATGTTTCTTTCGATTTTTTGCCCAATGCAAAAGTGGCCATAGATGTTTTTGGTCGGGTCCGCTAGGGGGGGGGGGTCCACCCCCGGGTGGAAGGCCAAAATTTTTTAGGGGGGGGGGGAATCCCGGGGGGGCCGGACCCCCCTGGCTTTTTAGGGGGGGTCGACCCCGGGTGCGAGATTTCAAATTTAGGGGGGGGGGGTCAGGGGGGTCCAATTTTTCAGCAAAATTTTTTAAACTCAATAATTTAAGTGTTTTTAGGTCTAATATTGAATTTTATGTATTAAAACAGCCTATTTAGGCCTAAAAAGTGTATTTAAACACTGTTTTTAACTAAAAACCTGTGTTTTTGACAGTAAATAAAAAAATATACTTCCAAATTGGTCGGGAGGGGGGGGGGGAGGGGGGTCCAGCCTTCCAGGGGGGGGGTAGGTCGGACCGCTCTCGAGCTTGGGGGGAGGGGGGGGGCCCCCCTGGATTTTTTCCAGGGGGGGGGGTCCAAAATTTTGGCTCTAGGGGGGGGGGTGCACCCCTCGGTCCCCCCCCCAAAAACATCTATGAAAGTGGCCATAAATCATGCTCTTTTTTGCGCAATTTCACAGTGTTTAGCTCTCAAACCATCAACAAAATTGTCAATAAATCACTGTTTATCCGCTAATACTTGGAATTTTTTTATTTTATCGAATAACGCTTGCGGTTTTATCGAATAACGTTGTTATTGTTTGTTAGTTACTACTCAGACCTGTGCACGGTCTGAAAATGCCCCCCCCCCCCCGTTTTATTGGAGGATTTGCCCCCCCCCGTTCCATTGCCCCCCCCCCCGCCAAATAATGAAAAAGTACCCTAAAAATATGACGCCATTTTTGACCTATGATGACGCCATCATCGCGAATTTTTTGCAGTTTTTAGCCTATTTCAATGTATTTTAAGCCATTTTAGACCTATTTTTACTTTATTTCCGCTTTTTTTGTCCCTTTTTTCCCTTTTCCCTTCTTTTTTTCTCCTTTTTTTCTCTTTTTTTCTTTCCACCCTGCTTGCCCCCCCGTTTCAAAAAAGTTGCCCGCCCGTGCCCCCCCCGTTTTAACCCCGGGGGGGGGCAGTGCACAGGTCTGACTACTACTACCAAAAATATATAATATACCGAAAAATGTGCAACTAAAAAGTACTGAAAAGTAGGCCATTATAACGAGCCTCCCTATTTAAATGGCACCCTCCATTATAATGGCATAGTAGTCATTTTAATTCGGCGAGTTAAAATGGAGAGAGAAAGCCATTATAATAGCCATTTATTGATTTAATTTCACTTCATATAGTGTAATACTGTCCAGGCCGCATGAGTTTTACTGGACAGTATTTAAAACCAACACGGGAAAAATCGTGCGGCCCGGACAGTATTACACTTGTGAGTATATATGAAGTGAAATTTAATCAATAAATGGCTATTATAATGGCTTACTCTCCATTTTAACTCGCTGCATTAGAATGACTACTATATGTTATTATAATGGAGGGTGCCATTTAAATGGAGAGGCTCATTATAATAAATGGCCTACTTTTCCGTACTTTTTTATATAGGAGTTGCATATTTTTCAGTATATTATATATTTTTGCTACTACATATAAACAATTAAATAATAATATACAATACATGATACATCCATTATATATATTCCGCTCACTGCGTTATCTCTCTGTTTATCTCATTCCAAAATTTAAAAAGGCAGTCGTACTCAGCGGATGAATTTTACATTTAAATTTAAATTTAAACGGGCACAGATTGGCTAAACCTATTTAAGTCTACACCACGAAAAGCCGGCGAATAATTTTAATAAAATATCACTTTCAGATTCATTCCTTTCTGCATATATAGCTAAAGGGAAATCATATAAAGCGAAGGGCCAGATGCTTGAAGATATCATTCAAATGATGGGAAAAATTTGGTATATATCGTCGTTACTACGGCAAAATGAGCCGCTGTCATGATAAAATACACGTGACTGTGACTTATTCTGTAGTTAATAGGGTACTGATTTAAATTTAAGATGAGCCACAGTCACATATATTTTATAAGAACTGTGGCTCATTTTACAGTAGTATATAACAACCATATATATAGGTATTATAGGATCGTGGGAAAAGATGTTAGATTTAAAAGAATTATATACTAATTCAAAATATCTTTGGAATTAATAGTCATGCACCTCCGGCGAAAATTCAGCACGAGAAAAATACTGATAGTCCTTTTAAATAATTTCTAGTGGGTAAAGAAATTTCAACAAAAAGAGACGTATATATAGTAAAGAAATTTTTGGAGGATGGTATGTTAATATCATACATGGATGGGCACGGGGGCGGGGAAGGTACAGTGCTTAGGTAAAAACTGTCCGGGAAGCTTGGGGGGTGGTTACCCGGGGTAAATTGAATTTTGAATTCTAGGGGGGTCCCAGCGGGCTCTTAACCTGCCTAGCTTTTCAGGGGGGTCGACCCGGGGTGCAAAATTTTGAAATCTAGAGGGGGTCAGGTGGGGTCCAGTGTCTAAAGCAAAACAGTTTTAAACCATAATAACTTTAATAATTGTTCTTTTTATAGGATAATACTACATTTTATTGAAGAAAAAGCGATATTCTGGTGTAAAAACAGTGTAAAAACATGAATATGTGTTAAAAATTCACGTTTTTGGAGGAAAATTTAGCACAAAAAAGTACCTTAAATTTTCCCAAGAGGAGAGGGGCTCCAAAATTGCCAGGGGGGTAGGGTGGGTGGATCTCCCCCTGGGGTTCACCCAAGTTGGGGCCAGGGGGGGTGGACCCCATCCTACCTCTCCCCTTTTTTCACCTATGGTACAGTGCAGTGGCGTGCCCAGAATTTTATTTGAAGAGGGCCGAGGGCGGTCTGGGGAGAGGGAAATACTAACCCTGAAGCAGTGGCGTGCCCAGGATTTTATTTCCAGGGAGCGGTATGGGGGTATATATATACTAACCCTGAGAGGGGGTCTGGGGAGCGGCAGCCCCCCAGAAATGGGGGGGGTGGGGGCGAGAGCCCCCCCTAACGGGGTCAAGGGGCAGAGCCCCTTGTCAGAGGGGTTCGGAGGGCAGAATGCCGCCAGAGGAGAAAATTTTTAATTTAAGGCGCTAAAATAAACTAGAAATTTTAATTCCAGATGATAATTAATACAAAATTTAAGGTTTTTTATCCTTATACATTTAAAACATGTGTTTCAAACGTTAATAAAAGGTTAATAGTGTTTATAGTAGTTTTATTTAACATGTATGCCTTAACTATTGAGCGGCAAAAATCGATTTGAAATCGAGAAACTAAGATGAACTGTAAATTTAAAACTATCCGCGAAGCGGAGAAAATTTGGTTTTTTGACTATTAATATGCTTTTGCAAGGCATCAGGAAAGTTTCTGTATTAATATTTAAGAAAACAAATTTTCTCTCCCGATATTAAAAAAATGTAAGGGTCTCCATAGGTGAGCACGGTCGGGGAAGCTATGGGGGGGTGGTTACCCGGGGTAAATCGAATTTTGAATTCTAGGAGGGGGGTCCCAGAGGGGTCCGGACCCCCCCTAGCTTTTTAGGGGGGGTCGACCCAGGGTGCGAAATTTTGAAATCTAGATAGGGGTCAGCATACATGGGCACGGGGGGGTTAACCCCCCCCCAAATTCTGAGAAGGGCGGTTTAACCCCCCCCCCACTCAGAAGTGGGGGGGGAGAAAAAGTTAACCCCCCCCCCAATTTTAGAAAAATGAAGAAAAAAATGTCTTTAAAATAACTTCTAACTGCCTCCAAACTTAAGTTTTGAGGTCAAAATGATTGTTTTAAGCAATAAAAAGCTCAAAAATGTAATAAAAAGGGCTTTTTGACCTAAAATTAGCGTTTTTTACCTATTTTTCCTTCAAAATCGAAAAACGATATGGGTAAAATGCACTGCAGAAAAAAAAACGATATGGGTATTTTGCGTTTCTCGGATTTTAACCCCCCCCCCCCAAATTGGGGTTTAACCCCTCCCCCCCACTCCGGACTAACTTGCCCATGTATGGGGGTCAGGTGGGGTCCGGTGTCAAAAGCAAAACAGTTTTAATCATAGGTCAGGTGGGCAGCCTCTCGGATTTTGGGGGGGAGGGGGTATAGAGGGGGGTCAAATTTAAGGGGGGGTGTCTGGCAAGACCCAAATTTTGAGGGGGGTGTACCCAATATTTCCGCGCTGCCTTAAAATGAGCTAAAAACGCGTAAAAAACGTAAAACAAGCTTATAAATGCTTTAAAACTGTGTAAAATTAAAATAAAACCTTATTGCAACTTATAAATTTTATTTTTTAATTCTTTTAATAATAATGTGTTTATATATTCTTGGAATTAGATTAGAAATCATAGTTTTTTTTTAATAATTACGTAATAATAGAATAGTAATTATATTGTCTTGATTATAAAGTCAAGTATCACAAACTTTTTAATCTATAATCTTATATTTAATTAAAAGTTATATAGGTACATACATGGGCGTAGCCAAAGCCAGGGGGGTCTACTAGACCTTCCTTTTGGGTCGGCAAAGGGAAAAATTTGGAGTTCGACCCCCCTTTTAGGTTGCCAAGGATAAAAATATAGGGGGTCTAGAACAGTGGCGTTAGCGTGCCCAGAATTTCATTTGGGGGGAGGGGCGGTCTGGGGGGGTTAATACTAATCCTGAAGGGGGGCTCTGGGGGCGGCAGCCCCCCAGTAATGGGGGGTCTGGGGGCGAGAGCCCCCCAGCGGGGTCAAGGGGCAGAGCCCCTTGCCAGGGGGGTCTGGGGGGGGCAGAATGCCCCCCCGAGGGAGAAAATTTTTAATTTAAGGCGCTAAAATACACTAGAAATTTTAATTCCAGATGATGTTTATTACAAAATTTAAGGTTTTTTATCCCTTTACATTTAAAACAGGTGTTTAAAACGTTAGGTAATAAAAGGTTAATAATGTTTAATTAATGTTTTTTGAATAATAAAAGAAAAAATGAAGTATATGACATAAACAAGGGAATAAACACTCCGCGCGAAGCGCGGAAAATTTTTTTAGCCCTTTTATAACGCTTAAAAATTTTTCTCTGGGAGGCGAATTTGGGGAGGGGGGTGTCCCCGGGTACCCCAAATTAAAGTGGGGGGGGGGGTGTCCGCAAAATCCGAAATTTTGGGGGGTATAACCCCCCAACCCCCCCTGCCCACCTATGGTTTTAAACCATAATGGGGGGGTCAGATTTCCAAATCTAGAGGGGGGTCAGGGGTAAAAAATTTGGAAATTTGGGAGAGGGGGGCTCTAGATTTTCGTCTAGGGGGAGGGGTCTCAAAATTTCGAGGCTAAGGGGGGGAGGGTGGACGCCACCCTGCCCCCCCCTTTCTCACCTATGAGGGTCTCCCACCTTACAAAAGAATCCGGCTTCGCCGGATTTTAGGGGGGGTGGCGGCCGCCCCCTGGGCACACCACTTCCCTAAAGGTGGACCTGGGAGGCGGTAGCCCCCCAGAAAGAGGGTATCTGGGGGGTGAGAGCCTCCCAGTGTGGTTAAGGGGCAGAGCCTCTTGTTAGGGGGGTCCGGGGGACAGAATGCCCCCGAAGTAGAAAATTTTTAATTTAAGGCGCTGGATTTAATTTTTAATTTAAGGACCCCCTGTAAGCCTAATATTAAATTTTATACACTAAAACAGCCTATTTAGACCTAAAAACTATATTTAAACACTGTTTTTAACTAAAAAACCGTGTTTTTCAAAGTAAATAAAAAATATATTTTTAAATTGGTCAAGAGGGGAGGGGAGGGGGGGTCAACCTCGCTAGGGGGGTCAGGCCGGATCGCTTTAGCTTTGGGCAGGCTTTGGGGGCCCCTGGTTTTTTTTCTAGGGCTAGGTGGTCCAAAATTTTGGCTCTAGGGGGGGTTGGCCCCTCTGTCCCCCCCAAAAAATATCTATGATTATTTTGTGATAGGTATATCAAAAAAGTATAACACATATTATGGATAGGAAATACCAACTTGGTGAATAACACAAACAGTATATATCATATAATACAAAACAGATGAACACGGTCAAAAAGCTAGGGGGCGGGGCACGGGGGGTGTTCATAGGTGAGAAAGAGGGGGCAGTGTGGGGTGGGGTCCACCCCCTCTAGCCCCAAAATTTTGGGACTCCCCCTAGTCGAAAATCCAGAGGCCCCCTCCCCCAAATTTCCGAATTTTTTTACCCCTGACCCCCACCCCTGAATTTTTAATCTGAACCCCCTCCCCCCTTGAGAAAATTTTAGGTACTTTTTTATACTAAATTTTATACTAGTAGTTTTTTTATAAGATAATAAAACTATTATTACACTGAAATAACAAATTTTGGGACACCCCCCCACCAAATTTGGGGGGTCATCCCCCCACAATCTGGGAGGCTAGCCACTTATGCCTCTGACACCCCTCTGGATTTTAAACTGGTCTACCCCGGGTCGACCTCCCCCCTAAAAAGCTAGGTGGGATATGGAACCATAGGTGTTTTTGGGGGAGACACATAGATGGGCAGCCTCTCGGATTTTGGGGGGTATAGGGGGGTCAAATTTTAGGGGGGGTGTCCAGCAAGACCCACCTTTTGAGGGGAGGTGTAACCAATATTTCCGCGCTGCCTTAAAATGGGCTTAAAACGCGTAAAAAACGTAAAACAAGCTTATAAATGCTTTAAAACTGTGTAAAATTGAAATAAGACCTTATTGCAACTTACAAATTTTATTTTTTAATTCTTTTATTGATAATGTGTTTATATATTTTTATAATTAGATTAGAAATCATAGTTTTTTTTAATAATTACGTAATAATAAAATAATAATATTATTGTCTTGATTATAAAGTCAAGTATCACAAACTTTTTAATCCATAATCTTAATTTTATTAATTATTATATACTTACATTTGGGCATAGCCGGGGGGGGGTCTAGACCATACATGGGCACAGGGGGTTGGGTGGGGGGTTAACCCCCCTAAATTCTGAGAAGGGGGGTTTAACCCCCCCCCCACTCAGAAGTGGGGGGGAAGAAAAAGTTAACCCCCCCCCAATTTTAAAAAAATGAAAAAAAAATGTTTTTAAAATGACTTCTAACTGCCTCCAAACTTAAGTTTTGAGGTCAAAATGAATGTTTTAAGCAATAAAAAGCTCAAAAATGCAATAAAAAGGGCTTTTTGACCTAAAATTACCATTTTTTACGTATTTTTTCATCAAAATCGAAAAACGATATGGGTAAAATGCACTCCAGAAAAAAACGATATGGGTATTTTGTGTTTCTCGGATTTTAGCCCCCCCCCCCCTAATTTGGGGTTTAACCCCCCACTCCGGACCAACTTGCCCATGTATGCCCCCCCCCCTAAACTTGAAATTTCGCACACAGGGTTGACCCTCTCTAAAAAACCAGGGGGTTCAGGACCCCCCCCCAAAAAAAAAAATTTTGGCCTTCCACCTGGGGGTGGACGGTGGACCCCCACCAGCAGACCCGACCAAAAACACCTATGTACAGCAGAACCCCCCTAGCTTGCCGGTCCATGCTAATGTATGGGTTCAGCAATGGGAATTTGTTTAATTTTAAGCTTTTAAAAGGCACCAGGAAACCTAAATTAGATGCAGCATATGGATTTATTTTCTTCTTTCTTTAATAAATACAACAATAAAAGTTAGAATTAAATAGTTTTAAGGCGTTATTATCATTTTAATTTAAAAAAATCTTTACTTTTTGTTCTTTGATACTGCCCGCATAATTATGCAAATATTTTTCAAAGAACATAAAAATAAAAGTATTTTTAAATTTCTGTACTAATGTTTTGTTCAATTATAAAAATATTTCTATTGTTTTAGACAAAAAAAGTTTATGATCTTAAATCACTCTTATTTACGTATTAGATAGCTTTAATACATTGCAGAGTAATTATGAAAAAAAATTTTCTAATTTTTTAAAAAACTAAAAACCCCTTACAAAATTTTTTGCAAAAATCCTAGAAATCTCCGCTAGGTACGGACTTGACATATATATAATATTTTCCTCAGAATAAATTAAAAATGATAATAAAACTTCACGTATTTATTTGTAAACTTTTTTCCCGTTTGATTAAACAAAACAAAAAATAATTAATTATATTATATGCTGGGGATATTACGCTTTAATACCAAAAAAGATTAGTCATATTTAAGTTGTTTTTCAGTCGTTGTGTGCATTATATAAATTAATAATATTTAAATAGAACTGGCTTTAACCAGCTTTATTTGATTTTGGTTTTTACTATTTTTTATTTTATTCCCGGAAAGGAAATATACCTTTATACATACATAGATGGGCAGCTTCCTGGATTTTGGGGGGTATACCCGACTCTTTAAATTCGGGGGGTGTTCCAAATTTTTTTTGGGCTATTGGGTATACCTCAAATACCTCATTTTTAGCGGTTTTAGTACTGGTGGGACCCTCGATAGATGAACACGGTGGTAAAAAAAGCTAGGGGGAATGTTTACCCCAGGTAAATGCCATTTCAAAATCTAGGAGGGGGTCCTAGGGAGGGGGGTTGAACGAACCCCCCAGCTTTCTAGGGGGGTCCATCCGGGGTGGAACATGTCAAAACCTAGGGGGGGGGTCAGATGGTGTCATAGTGGAACAAGGTCAAAAAGCTAGGGGGGTTTTACCTCGTGTAAATTACATTTCAATATCTAGGGGGTGGGCAGTGGCGTGCCCAGTGGGTGGGGGGCGGGTGGGGGGCGGCGCCCCCCACCCCCCGAAATCCGGCGAAACCGGATTTTTTCGTAAGGGGGGACCCTAACGTTTTTTTTAAATTTAAGAGATTTAATAAGTTTAATTTTTTTCTTTAATATTAATACAGAAACATTCCTGATGCCTTCCAGAAGTATATTAATAGTCAAAAAGCCAAAATTTCCCCGCTACGCCGGTAGTTTAAATTTTCAATTTATCTTAGTTTTTTTTTGATTTCAAATCGAAATACCTTAATCTACCCGTTTAGTAGTTAAAGCATACATGTTTAATAAAACTACTATAACCCCTATTATCCTTTTATTAACGTTTAAACATATGTTTTTAATGTATAGGTAGGTATAAAAAAACCTTAAAATTTGTAATAAATATCATCTGAAAATAAAATTTCTATTGTATTTTAGCGCCTAGCCTCCAAATTTTAGGCGCCAGCCCAGAAATCTAGGCGCCAATAGCATAATTTTTTTCTATTTTCACAAAAAGGCCACATATTATTAGTTTTTTTCATTATATGCATATTTTTAGTTGGCTTTCATAGTCAAACGTTTCGTGTTGTATAGTAGTACAATTAATTTTAAAAAACGACTCATTTTGCCCGTCTCAATACTAAACTTGAAATGCATAAAATTTTGTTCAAGAATTATATAATTTAACAAGAAAACATAAAGACTAGTGATGTTCCTACCCTCCCAGATCATGCTCCGGAGCCCAGCCACTTATAGCGGAGGGAGCTTTGGAGTTCCTTCCCTAAAATATTTGATTTCAAGCTTATTTAAGCTTAAATGTTTTAATTATTTTATTCTCATTTTTACAGTTTTTTTAAATGCCTTTAATAAGTTTTGAAAAATTTTAGTTTACAAAAAATTTTTTACTAAACAATCTCTAGCATAGCTTTTTTTATTATTCACAAAATTAGTACAACCATAGGTGGGCCGCGAATTGCTCGTGGACGTTGATTGCTCCAGAGCTCTACAAAGCGGAGCTCCTTTACAGACAGCTTGAAGCTCAACATTTTAGTGTTAAAAATAAATTAAATTCTTTTTAACACTTTGAAAATTCTTGCAATATCCGTGCAAGCAAAAAAGGATTTTCTCAGAAGTTATTTTCAGGTTTTAATCAAAATCTAATAATAGGTGTTTTTAAAATTTTACTTTTAAATGGTTTTTTTAATTAAAAAATGTAACCAGCAGACCTGTGCACTGCCCCCCCGGGGTTAAAACGGGAGGGGCAATTCCACAATGGGGGCACGGGGGGGGCAACTTATTTTGAATCGGGGCGGGCAATACAGCGGGGGGGAGGGCAAGCTGGGGAGAAAGAAAAAGAACAGAAAAAAGGAGAAAAAAAGAGAAAAAAAGAAGGGAAAAGGGAAAAAGGGACAAAAAAAGCGAAAATAAGGTAAAAATAGGTCTAAAATGGCTTAAAACACATTGAAATAGGCTAAAAACTGCAAAAAATTTGCAATGATGGCGTCATCATAGGTCAAAAATGGCGTCATATTTTTATTTCCGCTTTGTCCCCTTTTTTCCCTTTTCCTTTCTTTTTTTCTCTTTTTTCTCCTTTTTCTTTTTTTTTTCTTTCCCCCCTGCTTGCCCCCCCCCC
>JASAMX010007189.1:0-12392 GCA_030248175.1 Microlaimidae sp. YZB2_3
ATATTTTGCTAACCTTGGTTCAGTTACGTATTTATACGCTGGGTGCCAACCACGCTTATGCAAATTATTTCTTACGTGATTTTGGTCGTTGGGAATCAAATATTGTTCGTCATTTCAGGTGGCTGCCAATCAACTATGGGACGAGATGATGGAGCTAAGTGGTCAGGCGCCCCGTTTCCGGCGCCAGGGGGGCTACGGTCCGGGTCCCGGCTGGGGTGGCGGCGGGGGCGGTGGAGGGGGTATCGACATCATCCCCGTCCCCTCGCCTCAGTTCTTCACGGGCGGCGGTGTCTGCAGCGGCTGCACGGGACTGACCTGCCCCTCGGGACCACCCGGACCCCCAGGACCCACCGGAGTGGACGGACGACCAGGGGTGGGTGGGAAGAGCGGAGCGCCGGGTGAGTAAATTTTTACTTTTACTCTTTTTTTACTTTCCTTTTTCATTTTTTTTATTTTTTAGTTTACGACTGTTTTTTCCTTTCCTTTTTCTAATAATTTAGCAGTAATTTTCTAGAACCAACTATTTATATAATAAATAATTACAACGGAATTTTGATTGTTTAGAAGAGTTTCAAAAAAAAAAAATTGCACTGTAATATAAATAAAAAGTAGGCGAAAAAAACCAAATACGAAAAATACCCCAAAACATCTTTCAAGAAAGATTTTTTAACAAAAAGTATACCAAAAGGTATAGTACGAAAATTTTGTGCCGCATAAAGTAAACTGAATAATAATTCAAGAAGCCAAAAATAAAATGTACATTTCCTCCCAATTTGACTCCCACAACTGGCTCGCCTATTTTTATTCTCTGAAAAAGCAAACACGCCACCTTGGTTCACGTTTAGATTCTGCAAAATGTGAAAACTTTACCGTACCATTGTTTTAATATATGCACAAAGTAGTGAAAAAAAGGCAGTATAATCTAAAATATATAATACTATATATTATATTATTATATATTTTTGCTATTATTACCAAAAGTATATAATTCTATATATTAATATATAATATTATACATTTTTTTTATTACCCACACCAAAAAAACACAATTTTGTTTTGAGATTCAAGTTACAAAAAAAGGATACAGATGAAATGCTAAAATATAATCTTAAAATTACATGTAGCATGTAAATAATAGACTGAATGAAATGCCACGAGGTGGCGACAAATCGAAAAACAAACGTGTTTTAGTAAAACCCCTTCAAAATTTTATTTTAAAATAATATAGTGTGTTCCAAAGGGCTTTAAAATTTTGATAATATTTTGAAACTGCAAATCTGCCTAATTTCGGTCCACAAATAAGCAAATTCTCATTTTGGAGAACTGCCAACGTGTGTGTATAATTATTTGCAATGGCTTAAACATTACTGAAATTTACAAAATCTTCCTAAAAATGAAAATTAAGCGCTGTTTATTTAATTTTTTCTTTAAAATTATTATTATTTATAACCCTATTTTTTAAGAAATATTCGCAATATTCGAAATATTGTTTATTTCATTATTGTTATAATTGTTGCAAATAAACAAATAACAAATAAAATTAACATTATTAAAAAAGCAAATCGCAAATCAATTTATCATTGTAAGAAAAAGCAAAAAAGGGTCATTTTTCAAATTAATATATGTTTACAAATTTTATGCAAAAACCTCGCGGCTTGTTTGATTTGTCGCTTCCAGATAGCCTTGGAGTTTAAAATATATACATTTCTCTAATTAGAATATTATTGTCTCTTTTTGCCGAAAACCAATAACGTTAGTCAATAATTCTGAACTCACTTTCCAAGGAATCAAAGATTAAAACTTTTTTTATGCTCCAGCTTTTGCAAAAACATTATTTTTAGAGGAACAATATAACTTTTTTTAATAAAGAATAATTGTTTAGGTCACGATGGGTACGACGTTCAATTGGAACCCAACCCGGAACTCCCCTGCGTCATCTGTCCCGGAGGACCCCCGGGACCCCGTGGTCCTCAAGGGGAAAGGGGCCGCACCGGACCCAAAGGAACCCCCGGAAGCCCTGGAACCGCCGGAGCCGAGGGCGAAGAAGGTTCACACTTTGTTTATTTTTGTGGTTTATAATTCAAAGTTTTATAGCCCATTTTTGGTCAGCTCATTCATCCGGGTGAACTCCCGCAGCGAAAATATTCGGAAATATAAAAAAATATAGCTTTAATTCAAGCTCTACGTTTATTTTTTATAACTTCTCACTCTTATAGAAATTTTGTTCACTTTTATTTTTGTCACGTCAAAAGATATTTTTGCCATAATATTTTTACTTCTTCGTTTTTATTCCTAGTTTATGGAAAATTCTCGACCAAATAATTTATCCTGCTGGAGCTGGTCCACTAAAACGCGTGCTGACTAGGTGTTATGTTAGCACGTTGTTTAAAACTCTTGCTAATGTTTTATTTTCTGGTTTTTTTTTACAAGAAATCTTATTAAACTCTTTGGATGGCATAAATTGATATTTAATTATATTTGTATTGATATTTCAGTCCGCATGGCATAAATTGATAGTTCATTAATTTTATGCATATTTGTTTTAAATACAAGCTAATTAGGCAATAACCACTAGTTAAAGGGTTAGAAAAACTCATAATTAAGGGTTAAGGTTTTATTAGCTTTTATTTAAAGCAAATATGCATATAATTGTTTATATATTAGTTTATCCCATTTAAACAAAGACTTCCGCATAAGATTTTTTTAAACAACACGAAAAATAAAACATCAGAGTTTTAAACAACGTGTTAATATAGCATCTAAAGGTAAACCCAGCGTGGCTGCAACAGTTGTTTCTTGGATTAAAAAAAGCCCCCCATTAAGTAACCCTTCAAATCAAGAGAATCTGACTTCACTTTATCAGCCAATTAGATTCGATTTAATACGAAGTATTTGTTTGATAAAGTGATGTCAGATTCTTTTGATTTGAGTGGTTATTTAATGGGGGCATTATTTAATCCAACAAGCAACTGTTGCAGCCACGTTGGGTTTACCTTTAGTCAGCATGCGTTTAGTGGACCGGCCCCTGAGCTCTCGCAACAAAAATATTTTTAAGTATACAAATTAAAATTTATGAAATCAGCTCTTAATTTGATTTTAAATTTATATTTAATTTGTGCTTTTAGCAAACCTTGCTTATATTTTTGTAGCAACCTCCTTTTATTTTTGTCATACCAAATTTTAAAATAATTTCTCTATAATGAATTAATGTTTATAGAGAACAAAATTTTATACAGTGAAATTTTCGGCATCTGTTCCTAAACATTCAAAACGTTTAAGAAATTTAAAAGACTGTGGCATCTACTAAAACCACAAAATTTTTTTTTACCAATATTTAGTTGGTTTTAGGTTCAATCTTAATAGAAAACTCATAATGTTTTAAATTTTCTGTTTTAATTAAATTTAATTTATTAATTAATTTATTAATTTATTAAGTTTTAATTAATTAATTTTTAATATTTAAGGTACCGACGGTGACACAGGACCTCCTGGTATTCCAGGACCCAAAGGACCACCTGGTCCTCGTGGTGCAGTTGGAGATAACGTAAAAAAATATAATTTTTACTTTATTATTTTTATTTTAATAATCCCTACTTCAACATTTAACTGACTTTATTATTTTGATGGGTATTATGTCATCGCAAGATTTTATTAAAATGGGCATGGGGTAAATTTTTAATTCAGGCTTGAAATTATGGAGTAACCGTCCAATGAGGCGGTGTCTTAAGGCTGGTTCATACTTATGTAAAAACGTCCTTTGGACAAAGTCCAAAGGACAAACACAGCGTATAAACGTATGTAAAAACGTCCTGACGTTTTTACATACGTTTATACGCTGTATTTGTGCTTTGGACTTTGTCCAAAGGAGTTTTTACATAAGTATGAACCAGCCTTTAGGGTTCGTTTATATCGGAGTGAAAAACGGAACGGACAAGTAACGATGAAGATAAACCCGTTCTGCGTTATTAGATCGTCACTTGTCGCTGCAGAGTGAACGAGGCTTTGCGGAATTAAACACCGAAGTAGGAAGAATTTTCTCAAAAATTGCATTTATGCATTCAAACTCTTAAAAAAAAACAAAAGAATGTGCTATTTTGCAAAACAACACGCATTTTAAACAAGCAACAACAAAAAAACAAAAGTTTTTTATATCACATTTTAGAGTGTCGGCGGAATCGGAATTAAAGGACCCAAAGGACCCCCAGGGCCCAGAGGACCAAAGGGACCACCTGGAGTTGCCGGAAAACCATCTAATATTCCAGGACCTTCAGGTAATCATTATGTTTTATGTACTAAAAATTAGTGCAAGAGCAGAGCTCTCATATTTATAAAAGTTATGTTAAATAAAAAGAAAACTATTATAATGAACTTTTTTTTCAATGCGTCAGGTATCTAAGTTTTGCTTACTACTATGCGTTTAAAAAACTTATTTCAAAAAATTTGAATAAACGAACGAGTTCTGTGGAGTCGTAAGCAGGCAAGCCGTCAACTATTCTCTCAGAGCAAACCATATGACGTGATCACAAATACTATATAACATTTTGAGGGTCTTTAAAATCCTGACGTGAATTTAAAATAAAAAAATGATTACAGGTTAAGTTTGGGCTTCGGTAAGATAATAGGTTTAAACATTTTTTACTATTTGTTCATAAAGATCTCCCCTTTTGCAGCGCAAAATTTTGCATAAAAAACATGTTATTTTACAATTAAATTTGTAAACCTTGTTTTTATTTGAGAATTTACACCATTAGGTAAAATACAACCTTTGAATTCAAGCAAAAAGAATCAAAATTGAGAAAAAAATAATTAAATCAATATAAATACTTTAAAAATATAAAAAAATACAATAATTAGATTTCATATTTTCCATAAAATTTTTATGCGTCTATTTGAAAAGATGTTTCATTCCTTTTTTTTTTTAAAAACTGTTTAAAGTGTTTAATTCTTTTTAGAAAATTTAATTTTTTAATTAAAACAAAAAATTTTAGGAGAACCCGGTGGCGGAGGATCTCAGGGAAGCCCAGGAGATCCTGGTCCCCAAGGATCCGGTGGACCTTGGGGTCCACCCGGAGAACCTGGACAGCCGGCCACCTACTGTCCCAGCGATTGCGGAGTCATGGAAATCGTGGCGCCATCTCTCTACAACTACCAAAGATCCGGCAATGCCAGAAATGGCTACTGAAAAAACAAAAAAAATCTTCTATTTACAGATTTATAATTTTTGAGTCTCGTACAGAACAAAAAAATAATGTTTTATTTAGATTTATATTGTTTCAATTATATACTGACCTAATAATTAACTTCTCACACAATTTTGTAATGTTTCAATCAAAGGATGTAGAAATAAAAAATTTTTACCCGACTTTGTAAATTGTAATGTTTTTATCCTATGTTCATTCGGAAAATGGTTAAGAAACAAAAAAAATCAAAATCATTACGCAATATTATTTTGTAAATTTTCAGTCTCATATTATTTTAAAAGTTGCTTATTGAAATTCTCACGTGAGCTGATTATCTATAGAACAAACTTAATTTACTGCATAAGAGTAAATTATAAAATTATACAGCAAACCAAGCATATAAAAGATAAATATAGTGCAAAACTTATATGCAATAATGATAAGACATCTATTTTAAATGCGAACACGATTACAAATTTTTTACAAAACACTACTATAAAACTAACATAAAAATAAAACTATTACAAAATATACCCACAAACTATGTATGGCGTTTCGGGCATTAATTAAAAAATTTAATTAAAAAATAGCCTAATAAACTATAGTTTTAGCTGCGCAATGACATATGTTTATAATCATTCCGTTGCCGAGATATACTTTTTTAAAGAAAAAAAATAATAAAAGATGATGAATTTAAATTACAAAATTTACCCACGTTGTTTAATTATAGTTAGTGCGGTGCAGTGGTGCTCCAGACAAACTTTACCTACGTTCTCTAAATATAGTTGGCGCGATGCCGTACGCCAATGATTGCAATTATAATTCTAAAGTAAAAATAATAATAAGAAGAAGATGATGAACATGGATTACAAAATTTACTCATCTTCTCTAAGTATAGTTGGCGCTGTGCGGTGGGTTAAATTGCAGTGTGGCACCCCCGCACTACCGATGATTACCTACCTGCTTATTATTATTTTTTAATAAATAAAACTTTGAAATAACATTGTCATCAGTAATGCAAGAATTAAAAAAAGTACTCTGTTGTTTTCGCCGATTTCCGCGCGGTTGAAGCAGATGGCGCTGGGAACTGGTTCAGTTTCTGCCACCAATTAAAACCGGTCTGCTTTTTTTGTGCGGTTTTTATGAGGGGATGTTGGTTGTCTGCTCTGTACAATCCTTATTGTTGCCAAAAGGCTGTGATTGTGCGGTTGGGAGCTTTTGTCTATTTTTCAAATTTTTTATTTTGATCAATAAATCGATAACAAGGACATAAATCAAAAAAGTGCTTCCTAAGAAAGTTGCGTAATTCCTTCTTCTTTCTTATGAGCCCATGTTTATTTTTGATCAATCAGTAACGAATGAGGAATATCGCTTTTAAGGATGGAGCGTTGGAATAATAATAATAAGAAGAAAAAGAAGAAGAAAATTTTACAAAATTCTACCATAATTCAATAAAAAAATAATACTATTATAATACTATTATATTTCTATTACGTGAACTTGAATTGGGGCGGAATCAATTCCGCCTCAATATTTTTCACATAGTATTTCTGCTGGAAGATTTTTTCAGTGGAAAACATTTTCACCAAGCATTCTTGAAAACGTAAAAAAATGTTTCCATTTGTCTCCTATTTTTGAAAAAAACACAGTGGGGGCCTTATTAAAGAGACACATTTATCTCCACCGATCAATCCCATCCAAAAAAAAAAAAAAATAAAATATTATAAATAAAAAAGAGAGAAGAAAAAAAAAAAAAAAAAAAAAAGGATAGGATTTTAAATTTTAAAAATTACCCCCCTTCCTCGTTGACGGGTGGCCGCGGGGCTAGAAGGCCAAGTGGCCCTACCCCCCACCCGCGCCACCAAGGTTTAAAAGTCATTTTATTTTGTAATTCCCCCCCAGTTATGATAAAAAGTAGATTTTAATTTAATAACTAGCCTTGAAAAATGCTCTAAGAATAGAGCAGGAAAAAGGGGCGATTTTTCCCCGGGCGTATGTTTAGACAGAAAAGATGTGGACTAGTCTGAGATGGACATTATGTGGACTATAGAAAATTTGCATTTGGTTTGGGCAGCTGCTCACTAAATAAAAATTTCTACCACACGATAATGATTTGTTTATACATTGATCTAATCACACAGCACTGTTGCATTTTTTTTAGTTTGATGAAATGTCAATTGAAAAAATTATACTCACAGCAATTTTTGACAAGCGCGAAATCGCCACTTTTTCAATTTGAAGGTTATATTTGTATGTGTAAGAAACAGCTATAAATTTGAAAAAGTGGCGATTTCGCGCTTGTCAAAGATTGCTGTGAGTATAATTTTTTCAATTGACATTTCATCAAACTAAAAAAAATGCAACAGTGCTGTGTGATTAGATCAATGTATAAACAAATCATTATCATATGGTAGAAATTTTTATTTAGTGAGCAGCTGCCAAACCAAATGCAAATTTTCTATAGTCCACATAATGTCCATCTCAGACTAGTCCACATCTTTTCTGTCTAAACATACGCCCGGGGAAAAATCGCCCCTTTTTCCTGCTCTATTCTTAGAGCATTTTTCAAGGCTAGTCTACCACTTTTTTTGAATTAAATTAAAAAAATAGCCTAATAAACTATAGTTTTAGCTGTGCAATGACATATGTTTATAATCATTCCGTTGCCGAGATATACTTTTTTAAAATAAAAAATAATAAGAAGAAGAAGATGATATTAAATTACAAAATTTACCCACGTTGTTTAATTATAGTTAGTGCGGTGCAGTGGCGCTCCAGACAAAGTTTACCTACGTTCTCTAAATATAGTTGGCGCGATGCCGTGCGCCAATGATTGCAATTATAATTCTACAGTAAAAATAATAATAATAAGAAGATGATGAAATGAATTACAAAATTTACTCACGTTCTCTAAGTATAGTTGGTGCGGTGCGGTGGGTTAAATTGCAGTGTGGCACCCCCGCACCACCGATGATTACCTACCGGCGCGTGGCGCTCCCGCGCCACCGACGCTTATTATTATTTTTTAATAAATAAAACTTTGAATCAGGGAAGAGCGCGGAGCGCTCTTTCCCTTATATTAAATGGGTTAAGTCACTGCGCGGTTAACCGTTGTTGATGGCGTCATCGAAATCAACAAAACCTTTAATAGTTTTTTAGCCAATTAAAAATCTAAACATTTTACATAACTAAAATATTACCCATATTTTTCTGATATTAAAAACCTAAAAACTTTTGCTAAACATACCTGAATTTCATACTAATAAGCTTAATTTGCTTAACTTTTTTTTGTTTTTTTTTTTTTTGGGGTCCCCCAAAAATTTTTTCCTGTGGTAAATATTTGGAGCTGATTTTTTGCACGTAGATGCTAAATTGCCCCCTCACCTGAATTTTATTCTCGTATATGCTCTATTGCCCGTAGTTAAACCTCTGTTCATGTGAAAAACGACCAGTTTTTTTCTAAGTTACGCATTAGGTACTGGGGTACTTGTGTGACACTTTTTTTCCTTACTGAATTACATATTAAGTAACTTCATTCAGTAATACACATTCTCTTGTGGTTATTTTTTTGGTTTAAATTATAATTCCTTACCTTTTTATAAAAATTACTAATTTTCAACGGGAAGAGCGAAAAAATATCCTTACCACTAATTAGCAGCCATATGGCAACAATAAAAATATTTAAAAAAATAAAATGAAATAAATCTTGGGTGACGTGTGAGCGCTGCGGGGTACAATGTTTCAATAGACGGAAATTTATCAAAATCGAAACAGAAAAAAACTCTTTTTTATATGGAATACTATGAAGCTACAATCACTCCAAAAATTTAATGCGAGAAAAGACTGGTCTGGGTAACCTCGTAAAATTGTATGGAACCTGGAAAAACCATTTACAATGGTGTGGTTTTGTTGTTTAAAAATAAACCATCAATCCAGAAAAATCAAGCACAAAACAAAAGTCCAAATAAAGCTAATTTCCAAAAAAGTGGTTAAATCAGGTCTAACTAAAAAAATTTAAACAGAAGAAAAACACACTATTTTATATGGTTCTTTCAGGTTCCATACAATTTTACGGAGTTACCCAGACTTAATTTTTGTATAGTATACTGCTTAAAATTACATTGAAGTTTTGGATATGAAAATAATTGTATTCATATCATGAGGAGACCATGACGTTTCTTTTAAAATGAGTAAATTTTTTAATGTTTTATATCTTTAATAAATGACATTGAATTCAATGCATTAAAAGGCGGAAATTCTAGCAAAAGACGAAACAAAGTTTCGAAAAAAAGCCTTATATTAAATGGAATAGTATAAAGCTACATAAGTCTAAAAACTAAATGCCAGAAAAGACTGAAACAAGTCTCTTTAAAACCTGTAAATTAATAACAGATTTTGTGAAATTTTCAGAAAAACAAAACCGAATAAAAACAATACGTGTAAAAGCTTTAGTTTGCGTTTTTTAACCATTAATAAAACTTAATTCACATAAATTTCTCTCAAAGTGGATTAACTTTTACATGAGTTAACCAGCTGTAAATACCACAGTATTAGTTAAGTCACACGTCGTCAAAACGATACAAAAAAAGTATAACGCAAGCGTCACAGTAACCATGAAAAATTTCTGTCAAAATAAGTTATCGCATTGCGCATTAAATTTTGTAATTTATCATTATTTTCGTATAAAGCAAAACATACCGCCATATTAACGGCTTTTTAAAATCAAATATCAAGTTTTAAGTCCGAAAAACATTGAAAAATTCAGATTTAATATAAGGCGACTTTTTCTTTAATGTTTCTATTTATTACATAAAACAAATTAGCTGTCAATGTATTTGTTAAATTAAAAGTCGCCTTATATTAAATCTGAATTTTTCAATGTTTTTCGGACTTAAAACTTGATATTTGATTTTAAAAAGCCGTTAATATGGCGGTATGTTTTGCTTTATACGAAAATAATGATAAATTACAAAATTTAATGCGCAATGCGATAACTTATTTTGACAGAAATTTTTCATGGTTACTGTGACGCTTGCGTTATACTTTTTTTGTATCGTTTTGACGACGTGTGACTTAACTAATACTGTGGTATTTACAGCTGGTTAACTCATGTAAAAGTTAATCCACTTTGAGAGAAATTTATGTGAATTAAGTTTTATTAATGGTTAAAAAACGCAAACTAAAGCTTTTACACGTATTGTTTTTATTCGGTTTTGTTTTTCTGAAAATTTCACAAAATCTGTTATTAATTTACAGGTTTTAAAGAGACTTGTTTCAGTCTTTTCTGGCATTTAGTTTTTAGACTTATGTAGCTTTATACTATTCCATTTAATATAAGGCTTTTTTTCGAAACTTTGTTTCGTCTTTTGCTAGAATTAATTTTGTCATCAGTAATGCAAGAATTAAAAAAAGTACTTTGTTGTTTTCGCCGATTTCCGCGCGGTTGAAGCAGATGGCGCTGGGATTTGGTTCCGTTTCTGCCACCAATTAAAACCCGTCTGCTTTTTTTGTGCGGTTTTTATGAGGGGATGTTGGTTGTCTGCTCTGTACAATCCTTATTGTTGCCAAAAGGCTGTTATTGTGCGGTTGGGAGTTTTTATTTGTCTATTTTTCAAATTTTTTATTTTGATCAATAAATCGATAACAAGGACCTAAATCAAAAAAGTGCTTCCTAAGAAAGTTGCGTAATTCCTTTTTCTTTCTTATGAGCCCATGTTTATTTTTGATCAACCAATAACGAATGAGGAATATCGCTTTTAAGGATGGAGCGTTGGAATAATAATAATAATAATAAGAAGAAGAAGAAGAAAAAGAAGAAAAAAGAGGAAGAAAAAAAAAAAAGAAGAAGGTTCTGAATTTCAAAATTTACCCACGTTCTCTAATTATGGTTGGCGCGGCGCTACGGGGCTAAATCGCCCCGTGGCGCTCCCGCGCCACCCATGATGGAACATTTCAATTTATCTAAATGCACGTAAATCAGTAAATCCGTTTTATTTTACGTCTATTGATGGAAAAAATGTGTCTATAATAAGACATATTATGATTAATATAACATGAAATAATTAATCAATTATCAAAAAAAAACAAATATAAAAATTAATAAAAAAAAAAAAATTAAATAGCAAAACATTGGCGTCAGTTTTTATACATGGATTAAACAATATTTTAAAAAAATTGCATTTTGTTAACTATGGTTTTATCTGATGGTTTTGCGTTTTGATTGAAAAAACTAAATTTTCCACAAAAATGATGTGATGTGTGTTCAAATAAACACTTAAAAAATGGCTTCATAAACTGAATTTTGACTATAGTTTTTTTTGCAAAACTTTATCCTGCGCCCCAAAACCTTGTAACTGGTTTTTTTGCGCAAATATTTTTAGACCATTTAAAAAAGGCCGAAATAGGAATTTTTGGGCATTTTATCCTCGAACAATGTCTTCTTTGCTGCGAAAAATTTTGTTATAAAAATATAAAAAACAGGCGTCGTATTTTTATCTTTATTTTTTACACCCTGATTTATTTTGATTTGAATGAATTATTTCTTGAAATATTAGTTTTTTCTTAAAAAAAAAACTCCTGAAATTGTTACCCCATTGTTTGTAAAATGTGGAAAGCGAAAAACCATTCAGCAAACATGACAGGTATTTTTTAAAATTATATTTTTTGCGTTTTTTTTTTGTTAAAAATTCTGTCGAAACAACCCATTTTAAAATAATAAAATTGACATTTTTTCACTAAAATAAAAATTTTCATAAGAAACTTAATTTAACATTTTTTAATGCTAAAAATGTGCCAACCGTTTTAAGGTAAAAATCACAGTTTTTTTACTAAGCCATAAATAAATCGACAAGAACTTAGTAAAGATTTACAATCAAGGTTTCAAAATGAACATGAACATGCGTTAGTTTTTATGTATTTTTGCACAAAATTTGTTTAAAAAAAATGCCCTAAAAAGCCCTATTTTTGGCCTTTTAAAATATTTCGATAAAAAAATGTTACAAGGTTTTGGAGTACAATTTGCCAACCGTTTTAAGGTAAAAATCGCAGTTATTTTACTAAGTCATAAATAAATCGACAAAAACTTAGTAGATTTACAATCAAGGTTTCAAAATGAACATGAACATGAATATTTCTACAAAAAATCAAAAGGTAAATTCATAAAAGATGTGTGGGAATATTTTTTTTAGGTTTTACACACTAAATTTCCGCATA